>PVHY01009666.1:29792-55357 GCA_004024945.1 Uropsilus gracilis
TCTCACTATGTTGCCCAGGGTAGTCCCAATCCCACGAACTCAAGCGATCCCCAGCCTCAGCCTCCCGGGTAGCTGGGATTACAGGTGCCTGCCACCACACCCAGCTGCTTTTTTGAGACCATGTCTTGCTAAGTTGCCCAGGAATAGTCTTGAACCCAAGAATTCAAGCAGACATGCGCTGCCACACCTAGCTTGACTTCATGAACTCTTACCTCCTTGAGCTGATCAAGTTCCATCCTGGGTCTTGGTTGCGGCCTGACTATTGTTCCCCAAGGATGGGAGAACTCAGGTTATTTATTATCCCAGCTTTTAACCTTTCTTTCCTGTGTGTGGTGCCCCCTTGTGGGTAATGCTCAAATTCACCAAAGATACTGGCTGGAATTCTTGAAACCTCCAGTTATGAGACCTAAGAAATAGTCCGATATAATTGTTTTGGAGTCTGAGCCTCAAAAGTTCAATGATTTCCCTAGAAACACACACTTGGCTAATGGCAGAGTCCAAATGAACCTGGGTCCAATTTCCTCTCCCTGTACCATGCGGTTTCATCCTGGACAGTGTTGTTTTCTAAGGCTAACACAGCAGCCCACCCCAGGCTGAGGAAAGATGATTTTCAGGTGGTGCCTGTCCTGATACCTTCGGGGCATCCCTCTGGCCCTGGCTTTTGGCTGTGGGCTAATGTGGCCCTAGGCTCAGTAGAGCAGATAAGGTACCATGCCTAACAGCCTGTTCTTCTGTGTTCTCCAAGGAAAGAGCTACGATGAAACAGTGGACGTCTTCTCTTTTGGGATCGTTCTCTGTGAGGTGAGCTCAGCACAGGCCAGGCCCTGCTTCAGAACTGCACCACCACCTCCTGGGCATGAGGCTTACTGTAAAGCTGACATGGCTTTAGGGTTGGACAGTACATAACATATTTGTTGACACATTCAAGTCTCATGGCTCCCATGAGAAAGCTGATAGACTGTTTTTAGGTGAGAAAACTAAGGCTCAGAAAGGGGTAGTGGCTTGCTCTTAGTCACACAGCCAGTAAAGCGCATGTGAGGTTCCGAACTCCAGCAGGAAAGGCAAGAGATTGTTTGAGTGGCTGTCCATTTAGCTCTGGGGCCAGACCTTACCCTTTCCTCTATTACCTTTCTCCAGGTAATACCCTGGTAATACCCCTGTGAATCTTAGACTGAGCTTGGACTCCTAAGGGCAGGAGTTCATCTTGAACTCAGATACATACATTCAAAGGTTTCTATAACCTACAAAGACAGTGGTGAGTGATAGAGGAGAGAAAGGGACTGTTGGAATAATGAAAGAAGTTTAGTTTTTTTTAATTGTTTTCTTTTGTAGAGATCTGTTGAGCGTCTGCCATGTAAAGATCATTAGTCTGACACCAAAGGGTTTCAGACCTGAATCAGACTCAGCAGCCCATGTCACAGAGTCTGAACCCTGGCAGGAGACACAGATACACGGGGACAGGGCAGGGCAGGGCAGGCTATGTGACGCAGCTCCTCCAGATGCCTCCTTGGGCTGCAGTGAGGCAGACTCTCGGTAAAGGGATACGTCTGCATTAGTAAGCTATGGAGAGCTGGGGGGAAGGCAGCTCCAAACATGGCTTTTACCGCTTCTGCCCATCCTTCCTGTCCACGCAAACAGCACTTTCTCCCCCTGCCATGCGGCTGCCCCCTCCATCATCCACTCCTCACAAGTTATCCTCTCGTCTACAGATCATTGGGCAGGTGTATGCAGATCCTGATTGCCTGCCCCGAACACTGGACTTTGGCCTCAATGTGAAGCTTTTCTGGGAAAAGTTTGTCCCCACAGATTGCCCCCCAGCCTTCTTCCCCCTGGCTGCCATCTGCTGCAAACTGGAGCCCGAGAGCAGGTTGGTCGCCCATCCCCTGGCCCCCGCTGTCCTGGAATACTTGCTGCCCCCTTAGGTCATCCCCCAGCTATCCTAGGCAAAAGGGTATAAAATGCCTTTAGCATATAATGTG
This sequence comes from Uropsilus gracilis, assembly GCA_004024945.1. Taxonomy (NCBI): domain Eukaryota; kingdom Metazoa; phylum Chordata; class Mammalia; order Eulipotyphla; family Talpidae; genus Uropsilus; species Uropsilus gracilis. Next base: position 31,772 of record PVHY01009666.1, read on the forward strand.
AACCACTGATGCCACCTGACAACTCTGACATGCCAGGTAAGGAGGGGGCAGGGAGATGAGGGTTTAGTAATGTGACCAAGATATAACTTAGACACTGACAACTTTAACAGAAAAAATTCACCCGAACCTTTACCATCCTAACAGAATATCTTCTATTTCCATTATTTCCCCATCCATGCCCAGATACACATATTTTAATATAATTATCTGAGATGTTTCTGTTGTGTTTTCTATTGTGCCCTGCATTTTCCTTGTTACTACCCTGTCTTCCAATTGTTTCTGTGAACTCCCTGAAATTCTATTGACAGTGCCTGAACATAGTACACTTAATGTAGATGTGCAGGTTTCTCTTCATATTAAGTATTACTACAGTGAGCATCTTTATGCACTTAACCAGCTTTCTCCTTTAAAGAAATCTTTTTAAAATGACCTTTATTCTGCTCTAGTTACAGCTTCCATTATTATTCCAAAGTAACCACAGGGTCTTTTCAAGTTTGCGTTAGGAAACTAGAGTCATTGCTTTTTTTTTTTTTTTGCTGCTGTCAAAAATCACATTTCTTTTTTTTAAAAAAAAAGAAAAGCTCACACACTGCCAATAATTACATATATGGCACAAGAAGTTTTTTTTGTTTTTTGAGACTAGGTCTCACTATTTTTGCCCGTGGAACCGCAGGCTCATGTTGCCAGGGTATCGCGGACTCAAGCAATCCCAGCCTCAGCTTCCCAGGTAGCTAGGATTACAAGCGTGTGCCACCACACCCAGCTATTTTTTGGGATTAGGTGTCTGTGTTGCCCCTGGTGGGACTCGAACCGCGATCCCCAGACCCCACCACAACTCCATAAGCTGTCACTTACAAGCACCCACCACTGTGCCCGACCAGAAGTATTTTCTAATAATCTCCTAATCAGTATTCCTCTCAATATTCTTCCCCACTCCCCAGCTCCACTCCCCCCCCTTGATAACCAGTTGGCACATAATCTTTATTTTAAAATATTTTCCAAAGGTTCATTGAGAGTTGGAATTGCTGCTGGGAGACTCTATATCTTATTTCTTGATGAACCAGAGACCCACAGTCCTTCAGTAACAACAGGATAAGAGCTTGAATAAAAAATGTGAAGCTGTACAATGTTTGTTTCCTAATAGCCCTTCTCTGTCATGGTGTTTGTAAATGTATTTCATTCTTTCCAAAGATATTTACTGAGTGCCCACTGTGTGCTGGGTGGTGTTCTAATTATTTGATGTGCAGGGTAAAAAAAAAAAAGTCCCTTCACAAAACTAGCATTCTTTTTTTTTTTTTTTTTTTTTTTTTTTTTTTTTTTTTTTTTTTTTTTTTTTGCGACTAGGTCTCACTGTTTTTGCCCTTGGAACCGCAGGCTCATGTAGGCCATGGTACCACGGACTCAAGCAATCCCACTGTGTTGCCCCGGGCGGGACTCGAACTGCGATCCCCAGTCCCAGCTGCAACTCCATAAGCTGTCATTTATAGACATGCACCACCGTGCCTGGCAAAACTAGCATTCTAACATGATACCAGTGGATATGATAAACTCTGCTGCATATTAGGAAGAGAGAAAGGCTGTGGGAGAGAGTCAAGTCAAGGAAAGAGGATCATTTAAGGTGCAAGTGTCAATTGAAATACATGGTGGTCAGAGTGAGTGACAAGACATTTGAGCTAAAATATGGAGGGAAGAGTCAGCCTGGGATGTTTTAGAATTTCAGGGCAGTTCAGCATCTCAGCAGCGCTAGGAGCCTGGTGTTTGCTTTCTCCTTGGAAAGACCTGCTGAATGTATGAAATCCCCCTTTCTCGGTAGACCTAATAAGGTGGAAAGAGTCTGGATACTAGAAAGGATCTTTTAAAAAAGGTATTTAAGGCCAGGCATGGTGGCGCATGCCTGTAAGCGGCAGCCTAGGAAGCCACGGTGGGGACCAAGGATCATGGTTCAAGTCCCGCTTGGGGCAACGTAGCGAGATCTAGTTCCCAAAAAATACCTGGGCGTGTTGGCGCGCCCCTGAAATCCCAGCTACCTGGGAGGCTGAGGCTGGAAATTGCTTGAGACCGTGGTACCCTGGGCAACGTGAGCCTGCGGTTCCATGGGCAAAAACAAAACCTAGTCTCAAAAAAATAATAATAAATAATAAAATAAAAAGTATTTATTTGGGGTAGCATTCTTGAATCCCATCAATAAATAAATTCTCAAATTTCATTGCTCATTTGTATATTCACTTCCTTATGTGATGCCCTCCTCCATGTAAAATTAAAATTTATTTGCTTTTCTTCTATTTAAAGAATTTAAGTTTAAGTAGCTGGATGTGGTACGCGCACCTTTAATCCCAGGCCTGGGAGACAGAGGCTAGGAATCACTTGAGTCCAGGGATTCAGGACTACCCTGGACAACATAGCGAGACTTAATATCTTTAAAAAAAAGAGAGAATTTTAAGTTTACAGTTTTTTTTCTTACATCATTGTTAATTTTGGGAAGTGTATGAGTTCTCCCCTCAGGTGTGATCACCATTGTTCCCCCACTACCCCCACCCACAGTCCATCACCACCATATTCCCTTGTGCTCTTCCCCCCTCCAACCCTCCAGATTTTTTTTTTTTATTAAAAAGATACTTGGTGTTGGACCAGGCACGATGGCTCGTGCCTGTAAGCTTCAGCCTATGAAGCGGCCGGGGCTAGGGATCGCGGTTCGAGTCCTGCCTGGGGCCCATAGCGAACCTAGTTCCAAAAAAATAGCTGGGCGTGGTGGTGCATGCCTGTAATCCCAGCTACCTGGGAAGCTGAGGCTGGGGATTGCTTGAGTCCGTGGTACCCCGGGCAATGAGAGCCTGCGGTTCCACGGGCAAAAATAGAGAGACCTAGTCTCAAAATAAATAAATAAATAAATAGATACTTGGTGTAATCCCACCTTTGAATGCAATTTTTTGTAAGCTACCCCTTGAACCAAGCCAGTCTTCTCTAATTTTTACAACATTACATTACAATATGTGGTAACAGTAACATTACACTATCCCCACTTTCCACAGTGGTACAACAGGGTTAAGATAAATCTTGAAGCTGGGCATGGTGGCGCATGCCTGTAATACCAACTACCTGGGAGGCTGAGGTTAGGGATCACTTGAATCTGCGGGTTCAAGACAACTCTGGGCAATATAGCAAGACCTAGTCTCTTTGAGAAAAAAAAAGATGATCCTTGAGGTCAGGCACTAGGCAGAAGCTAAGTCTTGAGGCTGCATGCCTTCCACACACTAACTACCATGACCCTGCCCATATCTGACCTTCTTCCAACTCCTTTTCTTCCTAGACCGCCATTCTCAAAACTGGAGGATTCCTTTGAGGCCCTCTCCCTGTACCTGGGGGAGCTGGCCATCCCCCTGCCTGCAGAGCTGGAAGAGCTGGACCACACCGTGAGTGTGCAGTACGGCCTAACCCGGGACTCGCCCCCCTAGCCCTGGCCCAGCCCCCTGCAGGGGGGTGTTCCACAACCAGCATTGCCCCTCTGCGCCCCACCCCTGCTGTGGCAGGGCCATTCAGGCTTCCTGTGGATTGGCGACTTGTTAGAAGTGGAAGAAGCCATCCCTACTACCTCCCCAGGAGGCCAGCAGGCGCGTACCAGGGAAATGCATCGCCACAGGTTTTGGGGACTGATGACTCTGTAAATCCAACACTCGCCTGAAAGCTGTGAAGAAGAAGAAAAAAAGCAGCCTGGGCCCTGGGCCAAGAGGAATCTTTTTCCTGGGATCACTTGGGAACACCCTGGCCGCAGGATCCCCGGAGGCTCTTGCTTTCACTAACCAGCGTGACCTGGACCTGCTGGGCAGGACCTCAGCGTGTACCCGCCTGTGGACTCTGTGGGCTCCGTCCCACTTTGAATGGAACTGTAGACGGGAGAAAAGACTGGCGGCCAGGTGGTCTTCCAAGGATGTGAAATGACAGTGGTGCTACCCTCCTTCCACTCCACGCCCGCCCTCACCTGGGGCAGGGGTTAAGGGAGTAGTTTTTGAAGTGTCTGTTGGTTGGTTTGAGGGGGAAGTGGCCAGGGAGTCGGGAAGGGCTGGTTTGCTCACGTTGTGCCAAATCAGTGTGAGGGGGAACTTCCATCTCGTGCTCTCTGCACTGCCAGAGACTGCCGAGAACATGCAGGCGGCATCCTTTCTGCCTGCGCCAGCCAGCACCCACGTGTGCAGGAAGAGACTGAGGGCTGTGAAGATGCTGCCCTCTACGAAAACCCATACTCCAGCTGCTCTTGCCCGTAACCTGATGGGTTCCTCAGTCAGAAGCCCGAGATACTTGCCTAGACCTAGATGGGTTCTGGCGGACACTGGCTGTCTCGCGACCAGCATGTTTCTTGGGGATGTAAGAGTCTTGGCACTCTCTTGACCTTGTCCTCATGTGGCCCCTGCTCACCCTGCCTGACCCAGGAAACAATTTGGGTGTGAAGAAGTGGTGGCAGAGTCCCGGAGCTGAGATGCTGGGGGAGACGGCACCCTGAGCTGGGCTATCTGGCTTCTACCTCCCTTGTTGACTAGCCAGCTCACTAGTTCCTGGTTTCAGGTTCCTGAGTCACAGCCTCAGGTGCTGCAAAACCCTGGCCCTCCACCTTGGCTCCCAGAGCTCCAGGGACTCAGCACAAGTAGATGTGCCTCCTCTTAGGTGTTGATGAGCTTGCACCGTGTTTAACAAATTGGGACTAGGTTTGAAATATTACTGCACTGCGTGAGGATTGCGCTGGGGTGGGATGGGCAGGGAGTGATCCAGGAGAATGGTTGCTGTTAATCGTTGTTGTATGTATTGGGTGAGATGTGAGATACTGTACATAGACCTGATGAGTTGCGGGGTTAGATGGTATCTATGGCCAGAGTTTACTTGCTGGGTGGACCATACTCAAGTGTGTGTAGAGTTTGCAAGTTTGCTGTAGGCTGGAGCCCTAGGCTCCCAGCAACTGCAACAAGATCAGCATTGCATAGCTGGTTGTGCCCCATCTGTCCCTAAAGTGTGGGAGCAGTGGGTCCAAGCGGGGCCAGTGAGCAGACCAAATAAATTAAGCAGTTAACATCACTGACGTTTCTGAAGGTGAGAGTCACGTGGGGCCTGGCTCAGGGAGATGAATGTGGAGAGTCTCCTGGCCAATTAGCCAGGACATGTGAGGCTTCCTATTCCCTTCTAGAGAAATGCTCCTGGCCACTTTTCAGGCCCAGGCCATACAATTGCCACACAGCAAGGGGTTGTTTTCCCACTTCTCCTTCTGTAGACACCGACCTGCTCCAGAAGACGTGCATCCGAGACCACCCAGTCCTCAGAGCAGGTCTGACTGACTCCCACCTGCCAAGCCAGTCAATCCTCTAGGGCCTTACATTCCTGTCTGCTAATAGTCATCCACTCCCACAGCTCAGGTACTCGGTGCCCTCTGCAGGACTGGGTCCCACCTTCATCGTGGGAAGAAATGAATTCAAGTCATCCCATCACTTGTGTATCCCTACAAGTGCTTCCCAGAAAGCCTGTTTCTTGTTTTTGCACATGGGTGACGTTGCAGAGGGAGTCCATTGGCAGGATGCTGCTCTCTGAGCCGTGGGATCCTGGACACAATATAAACACACATACCAAAGGAACCTGCTCCCAGAGCTTGAGTCCAGCATCAGGGCACAGTCTGGTTCCTGGAGCAGCTGGGGCCTGGTGCTGGCAGTCTACAGAGCAGTGTCTGGACACGGCAGCTGTCACCCTGGGCATTCCTCATTGTTCAAGTCCAGCAAACACCCCTGTTGGTAGTTTTCCTTCTGGAGCTCTAGGAGTCACCCCTGCAGGGAGTGTGCTCACCTCACAGTTGCTCCAAGCAGCCCAGCCCCTCAGCACACCCACACCTCCAGCTGCTATAGCACCACCTCCCTGCCTCCGGCCCCTGACAAGACTGCCCGGATGTTCATGCTCACTACCTCCACTCTGAGACAATGCCGAGGGGAGAGAGAGTCAGCAGTGGCTGGCTGTCCCTACAGCTTCAACCCAAAAGATTCTTGTGATGAGGACGGCCATAAAGTAGAGGGTACAGTTGCCAACCAAGCAGCTGTTGCCACCTCCCAGCAACAGGGTCAAAGCCACAGCTGTTGACAAGGTTACCAAAAACTTCCCAATATTTGTCAAAAAATTGGCAACTGAAGGGTTTTTGTTTGTTTGTTTTTTATTTATAGTCAAATGCAGAGCAATTTCCTGCACTTATACGCAGGTGTCAGAATGAGGTATATAAAACATGTATACAGAGAAATGCTTTTATAGAAAAGTAGAAACCAGTAATGTTCTCTTCAGCGTACCCAATTCCAAGAGACCCCCCGAGGCCTAGGTTCCATCAGCAAACAGCTCCAGGAACAGCTTCTGAAGAGAATGGGCTCCCACTCACCCGCCACCTTCACTCTACAGTAGGAGTTTGAGAAGGAAGCTCTGGATAGGGAGCATTGCCACAGCCTCTGAGTGTGGTATCAGAGCCTGGAGGCCCTGCTGCGCCACAGGGCAAAGCAACCCATACAATGGAGCAAATGGGGCATGGCCAGTAGCCTGCCTGCTCTGTCACCTTGGGCATCCCCTTACCTCCCAGGCCTGTTTCCAATAGGCGTGGGCCCTAAGATCCCTTAACAGTGGTTCTATGATTGCTCTATAAGTCACGGGTTGTGACCCCTGCAGGCCTGCCCCGCAGAAAGGCACTGGCCTGGAAGCCACATGGCCACCTACCAACTCCGGAACAAGCCCCGAAGCGCCTCATGACCATGCCTTGGAGCTTAGTTTCCAGGGTAGCTTCTCAGGCAGCTTCCAAGGCCCCACAGTGTGATTCCCATCTGTTAGCTGGCTATTTCTCACCTCTGCAAAATGCACCATTTGCCCTGAAGAGCCCGGGGCACCCCAGGTCCAACTCAGGCGCTGCAGCCTAAGGCAGTCACGGATCCTGCTCTACCCTCTGAAGTGGAATGTTCAGTGCAGTTCTTCCCTTCGAAACAGGAAGGGGCCCTGGGCCTTGGGCCCAATCCCTGGTTGTCAAGGCACGTCACTGCCAGCAAGCTGTAGCCAAACCAGCAGCCTTGGTCTCATCCTCTGCCCCCAGTTTTGACTTTTGGTTCGAAACGTATTTCCGGTTCTCAGAGGTCGGTAGGGAGTTCCATCCCCAATGTTTAAAAAACTATATACTTTAAATGCCCCCCTTCCCCAACCTCGACCTGCTTGACCTGAACTATGAATAACAGTGTGCGTCACTCAAGCCCACAGAGAATAAACGGAAAGGCAGAGACAGGCCATCTCGGATGCACAGAGGAGCACAGAGGGAGTCTGGGGACACTCCCGTCCCTGGCTCAATTCTGGGGCACCGGCAATGTCTGGAAGCCCTTGTCAGTAGCACTACTGTGGGGGCTGCCACTGTCTCCATCCACAGGCAAGATACCTGCTCTACCGGATGGGGAAGCAGCTTTGGCAGGGCCCCGCGCAGCGTCACCCTCAGCCCACAGCACCACCTACTGTCTCGGGAGTCACCACACAGGGAAAAAAAATAGTAAGTGGGGGGGAGGGTTTTAACCACAACAGAAAGTGTAGCTCCTCCCAACGGAAGGAGGGTAGGCTATCCTGCACCAGAGTCTGCCTGGGCCCCTGTCCAGTGCAGTGGGGTGCTCAGGCCCCAGGAGTGCCTGCTTGACCCATGAGGGGGGCACTGCCCTCCTGAAGGTCAACTGGAGTCTGGTTGGAGTGAACCACCACAGTCGTCTCGTCCACGATCTCACAGGTGGGGTTGGTGAAGGCAGACAGGGGCAGGGTGATTCGCTGCATCTCCCGCTCACTTACTTTCTGCTCATGGCGCTCTTTCAGGTCCTTCCCCCTGGCAGGAAAAGAGGGGCGCTTTCAGTTATGTCTCCAGCATAGCTCTTCCTTAGATACCATCCCTGAGGCCCAGGCAGAGGCGGGGCTGCTAGCCTTGGTCACGGCAAGTCAGTGACTTGAAGTACTAGCTTCCCATCCTGCCAGGCTGCTTTTTTTTTTTTTTCTTTTTGAGACTAGGTCTCGCTATTTTTGCCCGTGGAACCGCAGGCTCTCGTTGCCCGGGGTACCACAGACTCAAGCAATCCCCAGCCTCAGCTTCCCAGGGAGCTGGGATGACAGGCGCGCGCCACCACGCCCAGCTATTTTGTGGAACTAGGTCTCACTACGGGCCCCAGGCGGGACTCGAACTGCGATCCCTAGCCCCGGCCGCTTCATAGGCTGAAGCTTATAGGCACGAGCCACTGTGCCCAGCCCCAGGCTGCTTTAGTTCAACCAGGGGGTCTCAACACTTCTGGTCTCTGCTTCCTCAGCTGTAAAATGGAGGTGGTAGTAGCATGAACCTCTCACAGTTGCAGTGGGGCTCAGTGACGATAGTGGAGAGCAAAGACTTAAGTCCGCTAGTGTACACGCCACCTACACTGTAAGACTACAGTAGAGTCTTAAAGACCAAGGGACTTAGAGATAGTTTTGTTCTTTCAGCTCAGAGTTCCAAGAGACCCAAGAATTACTCCAGCTCTACCCACAAAGCTCTTCAGAAAACTGACAGGTTTTCTGACATCCTGCTGTGACAGCTGTCTTTATCTCAAGCCCAGGCAGGTATAAGTTTCAGAGGGAAATAAGAACTTGCCCCAGCCCGTGACAGGGGCAAAAAGGACATAGGGGTATTGTGGTCAAGGGGAAAATGACCATCAGACCTCTTGAGGGGTTCAGAGTCTGAATTCCTATAGTCCTGGATTCCCAACCAGGCTAAGGCGCTATTCCATTTTACTGAAGGGGAGTACTCACTTGTGCTAATACACATTGTCCCACTTCATTCTCAGTTCAGCCCTAATAATTAGGTCTTTCCATGTGTTTTACAATATGGAAATGGCACAAAGAAATTATGGAAATGTCCAAGGGCACAGTAAGGACAAACCTAAGTCTGTGGGGTTCTAGCGGACATTCAGAAGTTCTGACCTGATCAGGGTCACCCCAATCCCAGCCTTCTGGCTGCATATGCAGGGTTCTCCCACTGTCCTGAGCTACCCCCCATTGCAAGCCAAAGGGTTTGGCAAGTGCCTCGCAAACTTCACAACAGAACCGGGACCTAGGACCCAGGTCAGCTGTCTCTAAAGTCAGCACCCAGACACATGGCTCAGCTGTCGGAAGAAATCTTCCAGGAAGGAGCCCACCCCGAAGAGGCCTTGAAATCAGACACTTTGATGGATGACTTAGTGAAGCATCACAGGAGTGCTTCAGATGTGCCTGGGGAGACAGCTGAGGTCACATGGATTACGTATCCGTCACGATGGAGGAGGGGCAGCGTGCTATGACAAAAGGGGCTGGAGGGAAGGAGTTTGCACAGTATGTCAGACCTGTCTTTAGAGCAACCAGTTCTCAGGTCCTAGTATCAGCCCAGCCTTAGTTGTCCGACAGACACCTGGCAAAAAACCTCATGGAAGCCGGGCACGGTGGCTCGTGCTTGTAAGCTTCAGCCTATGAAGCGGCTGGGGCTAGGGATTGCGGTTTGAGTCCCGCCTGGGGCCCGTAGCGAGACCTAGTCCAAAAAATAGCTGGGCGTGGTGGCGTGCGCCTGTCATCCCAACTACCTGGGAAGCTGAGGCTGGGGATTGCTTGAGTCTGTGGTACCCCAGGCAACGAGAGCCTGCGGTTCCACGGGCAAAAATAGCAAGACCTAGTCTCAAAAAAACAAAAACAAAACAAAAAAAAAAAACCTCATGGAGCCCTGGTCTCCTCGTGTGAAATGGGGATAATTGCCTCAAAAGAAGATAATGAATGTGAAAGCATTTTGTAAACAATGAAACTACCCTAAAACTCATAGGTTATGGTTTGCCCCACCCCAAACAACTTTATCTTAATTTGGTTTCCTGAGGAAACTCCTACTGATCAGCTAAGGCAAATATTGCATATGTGACCTCAGCAACCCCCTCCTCTCTGAACCTTAATTTCATCATCTGAAAACAAAAAGTTGCATCTGTTCATCTCCAAGGACCCTGACATTCTGTAAGATCCCTCTCATGAGATGCTCTGATCCCCTCTTCATTTAAGGCAAACCTGTGACCTCATCTCCCTGAGTTACCCTGGATGATGGCGCTTCTGATGTAGATGCCTGACACACCTGCCTATCTTACCCATCAACCTCTGTACTGGATACTACCAGCTCCTGTGGCAGAGTAACAGGCATCAAAGGCACATGGAAAGAGGGTCCTTTGGACCAAGGACATCCCACTCCCAGCCTGACATTCACTCTGCCCTTGGGCACCGCTCATCAGTTATAGCTGCTGCCACACAGAGGAAAATATCTACCTCCATAACACAAAAAGCCAACTCATGCTAAGGTGTCCATGTAGGAGAAACTTGGAAGGTCTGGGTTTAATTTTATCAAGAGAACCCCCAGTCCAGCAGGAAAGTAGAAGGTAATTTGCAAAAGAAATGGAATGTGCAAGTGTCTTTTCCCAAGACCTAAATCTCAAAAGGTTTGGAGAACTTGGAGCCAGAGGAGAGGAGAGCTCATACTTTCTAATTATCTACTGAGATGCCAAGAATGGTCTTCCCCTTATCTAAGATGATAAAAGCTACCTATCCACCTACTGGTTGCCACATACTTTATACATGTACCATCTTCATTCAGTTTCCAAGATAACATCCCCATTTTACAGATGAAGAAACTGAGGCTTGTCATCTGATGCCAAAACCCTGCTTTTCTTGCCTGCCTTCTTTACTGTGATCAGTTTGCATCATACACAAATCTTGGGAGGGCAGGAGGGGATAGAAATCTATTCATATTAATGGGGCAGAGCAGAGCTGTAAAAGCAACCAAGGATAAAGGAAGCAGATGCTAGGACTTGCCTGGATAATAGTCACATCCACTTGGGAGCCTCAGAACACACCCAACCCCTGTGCCTCCTGTTAACAGTGCCTGTGCGTCCTGGAGATGCAGACAAAGTCCACAGGTCCTTCCAAGACATGAGGGAGACCTCCAGTCCTGCTGCCCTGACCACTTGACCACCCAGCCCCTTCTCACTGCCTTTTCAGGTGGGCGTAGTGGATAGCCTGGGTACTGTCCGGCAACCAAGAACAAGCAAAAGGATTATTCACTGACTCAGATCCTTTCCCAAGGGGGTGGAGTGGCGTTGGCTTGCAGGTTTTCTCTTGAAAATAACCACTCCCGCTAGTGCTAGTGCCCAAGCCGTGTTGGAGCAGGCATGTGGACAGGCACCGGGAGCTGCCCAGTCAATGGACTGGTCATCTGAACCTCACCGCCTAGACAACCAGGAAAAAGACCCACCCCAGCCAACCACCCTAATCCCTTGAGAGGAAACCTGGTGCTGCCCACCCCTCCCAGCCAAGGAAAAGCTCCACCTCACTAGCCTGAAGGCCTTTGGCAGAGTTTTCTCCTGCGTAATTCTACCCGGCTGCTCCTGAGCAGCCTGAGCAGCCAGGACTGGGAGCTTGGGGGCTGGTCAGAGAAAGCAGGTGTGGATGGAATGGCTGCCAGCGCTGACTTCCTCTTCCAGGGTGATGGAGGGATGGCAAAACTCCTTCAGGCAACACAGGTTACTTCATTCAATTCATTATGTAGCTCTGGGCCACTGCTAATTTCCCAGTCAGAAGCCAGTGCTAAGCCACTCTGCTGTGTGGGGAAAGTTCCTCAAGGCAGCCGAGGTTACAGATACCAACCAAATGCCCAGACCACTGTCTAATCTCATCCTCATGACAAACCTACGTGGCGTCTACTAGGAGCTCTGGTTTAGAGACGGGAAGGCAGACGTGGAGAAGTTAAATCATGTGTTCAAGTAAATAGCAGAACTGAGATGTAAACTTAGTGCTGCCTGCAACCACCAGCAGGACACATTGTCTTTTTAGGGAGCATCAGAGCTGGGAGGATCATCTCTAAACCCCTGACTCTACCCTCTTTTACAGATGAGGAAACAAGACGGTAATGATTTATTCTGGTGTCACACCCTGAATTGGTGGCAGTTCCAGAACTAGAATGCTATTCTTTGGACTTCTAAGGCCAGTTATTTTGTTTTTTAAGTTCCTGTCTTTGCTGCTGTTCTTTGCAATTCAAAGAAAATTTCCATGAAGCTACGGGACTCACTAGAGATGCTGGGACTTTGGGGGAGAGACTGACAATTCTCAGACACACCTTATTAGCTGTTTAGCTTGAACATGGCACTTAACTCCAGTAGGTCTCAGTTCCTCCCTGTAAAGTGGTACAAAAGTGCTCCTTGCAGGCAAAACAGGAGCAGTAGCTCTCAAGTGAGTCACAGCCCACTGTGACTATGCAAATGGCTCTCCTTTCTTTTAAACCTGTCCTTATAAAAAGCTTTTTAAAAAGTGTTCCTTCCACTGTGGCCATGAGGCTTCAGTGAGGTGACCAGGGAAGAACCTTCAGTAGGGCCTTACTCATTATCATTAGGTAATTAAGTCATAAATATTGGCTGCCATTGTGATTACTAAACTTCATTGCTGTTCCACTGATACACTTAATACTTAAAATAATCTTGGGTGGGTGGGGGTGGGGTCGACATGGATGTGTGTGGAGGGGTCTATAGTCCCATGTAACAGAGAAATCAAGGTGCAAAGGAGCGCTAAAATCTACACGCAACAGCTCTTTCCAGAACATTGTTCTCTGATTCTGGGGAGAGACAGGAGCTGAGAACTTGCTGCTAGCCCACATGCGGTTTCCTGTTTTACAGTTTGTTCTCAAAGCACTTTGCTGAGGAAAAGGGTGGTCCGGTGGTTAGTGGTGGTGCATCTGACATTGTGGCCCATACAGGAAAGTTAACTCTAAGCCTCATGGCTGTCTCTGGAACAGCCTAGGAGAGTGAAGAAAAAGATATGGCTTCCTTGCTGGGTTTGAATACTATACTTAAAAGTAAGCACATTTAGGCACCTGGAGGCCTGGAAACTGTCACAGGATTGAAAGAGCCAAATGCTATTCAGCAGCTGAGGGAAGAAAAACTGTCAAGGGTTAAACTTAGCCAACATGGTTTGGGTCTGTATGAGCTGCAGGCCAGAGCCACATCATTTCCTCTGACTCTGAAATGAACAAGATGTTCTCTGGATGCCATCCATCCCACTGGGGGCAACAACCTAAAAGTCAGGGAGACCTTCTCACGTTAAAATTTCCCTTCTTTGAACCTCTTTAGACAGAAAGTCAGTGAAGCAATGAGGTTTTGAGAACCCTAGTCCATATCCACATTTTATAGAAAAGAAAAACATCTATTGTTTCCTGACCATTTACTGCGTTTTCCTTAGCCCTACAGTGACATTCTAGAATAGGAAATAGAAGCAAATTGCCCAGTCAGTCACATGGATAGCCAGTTTGTGGCAGGGCTAAAAGACTTGGCTCCACCAACTGCCTGGCGTGTGATATTAGGTAAAGCACATATCCATTCTTGCTTTAGCTTCCTAATCTGTAAGCTGGAGATAACAGCATTTACCTTGTAGGGGTGGTTGTGAGAATTAAATAAAGTAAGCTATATAAAGACCTGGAGGCAGTGTCTAGCACGTGGTGTTAGCTGCTATGCTTCTTCATACCATTGTTAGTCATTGTTTAATATTCGACAGTTTCCCCTTTTCACCTGCAAAATGAAGAGGCTGACTACATCACCTCTAAGGCCACTACAGGTGTCTATGATACTGGTGATGCTGCCTCAGCTTTTGGGGCTGTGGGCTCAGATGTAGCCCTCAATATAGGAAAATAAAGGCCGGCATGTCACCTCCCTTATGAGCCTTCTCAGACCACTGAAGAGAAATATCATAGACACTCAGGGCTGGAAGTCAAATCCCTGATTTTGCTCAAGAATAGCAAATAATTTTCCCAGAGTCACCCAGTACTGTAAAACTGAATGCAAGTTAGGTTGATCATCCTGTGCCTGTCTCTGATTTGGGGTACTTTTTCCACATAGCATCTGGGGGGGGGGGGGGGAGGAACACTCAAAATAAACTTTTGCCTCCTGCTGTCCCAGCTATAGATTATGCTCCTGGGTTATCCAGATAGCCTCTTTGGCTTTCTCATACTTGGTGAGGAGTGAAAAACTGGTTCTCTGCCCTCTGACTCACTTTTTTCCTCATGTCCTAGAAGAGAACCCTTTTTATGACTCAGGAAATTCCAGTTGTACTGCAAAAACACTGGCTGGGAACCTTCTCTAGTAGCAGAATTTCATAATCCACAAAATAAATTCAATCCAAGTCCCTGCCATTGCAGGCTGCCTAGTCAGGTATGCCTCCCATACCAGGAATGCTGGGTTAGACAGGAGGGAAACTTGTTAATAAAAGAGTTGAGTTTCAGCTGAGTGTCTGCCATTCCCAGGTGGCATGACTTTGGACCAGTCATTTCACCATTGCGATGGAGTCTTCCTCATCTGTTTAAACGGAGAACCTGACAAGGCCTTTGGAGTGCGGAATAAAGGCGCCAAGGAAAGAGTTTGTCCAATGCACCTTGCTAAGACTAGAACCAAGTCTCTATACATCTTGAGCTTGTTTTTCAATACCTCACTTCCTTTTCTGGGTAAGAATGCCACTTGGGGGTCTGGTCTGACTCCATGTACCTTCCTCCCCTCCTCTCAACAAAACCCAGAAGAGAAACTACTGACCTCTTATAGGTGTAGCCCAGGACGATGCCAGCTCCAATGGCAATGATGATCACCATCATGGTAATGCCCAGCACGTAGCCTGACAAGGACAGGAGACAGCAAGCATGAGCCTCACCCCAGACAATCAGCAAATGACATGTCCTGATGAGTTCCACAAGGACAGGGGTAGGGCAGTCATACCCAGGGTCCCAAGGTCCTTTTTCTCCTTGGAGTTCACCCGCACATGCTGGCTGATTCCAATCACTGGTTGCACGGCTGCTGCCTCGCTCCGGGCAGGTAGGGCATTGGCAGGAGCAAACACCTGTACCTCACCTTCCTCTGGTGCTTCAGATGCCTCCTCGATTTCTGTTGAGATTGGCAGGGCCTGGGGAGTGGCTTCTGGAGGTAAAGTGGCAAAGAGTTCTTATCAAAGACTGGCTGCATGAATCCTACAGCACCTGACCCAAGAACTGGAGGAGATCAACAGGGTCCACCTTAGAATGCCCCCCAGATACACATAGACGATGAAATCAAACTCTGCCCCTGGGGTAAGACCAGGTCAGAGAAGGCAGCAAGGTTAAGGCAATTATGAAAGGAAGAAGAAAGAGACTTTCAGCCTCCCACCTCTTCATCGGTTCAAATCCTTGCCATCATATCCAATCTTAACTCATCTGTCACCTATAGGAGACAAGCCATGACTCCTCTGAGCAGCTCACACTTCCTGATGCCACACGTTGCCAATCCCCATGCTATATGCTTCACATTATTCCACTTAATTCCAGAGAAGCGTCTTGCTGCCTTGGGGGCAACAAGCCAGCTCTATGACCAAAGAAACTTGGATTCGCATCTAGACATCGTCATTGCTTCTGGAAAGCCACTGACCGCAGATCCCACAAGCACCAACAGCTTCTTCCTCCAGGCGTGTGGGGGGTGGGGCGGGGGTGCGTAAAGCGCCTGGCACCAGCAGACGCCCCGCAAACGGTCAGTAATCCTGACGGAATGGCTAAGGGTCTCCGGCCGCCCCGGGCGCAGGTCCCAGAGGGTCCCCTAGTTCCGCGGGGCGGCCGGGAGCGCGCAGCCAGGGGGCGGGTTCTCCCTCCCACAGTTGTTTACAAGGCGCTCGCGGAGGATGAGCTCACTCCGAGCCGGCGGCGGCGGCCAATGGGCGTTGGGGCCCTTGGCCTGGAGACTGCGTTGGCCAATCGGACGGCGCGGGGGCGGGGCGGGGCCGGCCGGCGTCGCGCGGCCGCACGTGCGCAGCGGGTGTAGCCGCCGCTCCCGGGCAGCCCTGGGCGTGGGGCCTCGCGGGTTTCCGGGGTCCCGGGGCTGCTACCTGGACAGTGTAGGTCCTCGCATGGCCGCTTCTCAAGAGCGCCGGCCTCGCCGCTGATGTAACACCAGGGGCCCCGTGGGTCCTGGTCCGGGTTCCGGCAGTAGCTGTGGTTGCCGGTGCCTGAGGGGACAGAGGCGCCGTGGGTTAAGGCTGGGCGGGGACCGCGGCCACCGCCCGCCCGCCACGGCCTGGGGCGGACACTCACCTGACTCTGGGGCCGACGCTAGGCCGCCGAGTGCAAGTGCGTCCAGCCAGTTGAGGCAGAGGAGGCCCAAAGCAGGAGAGGTCTGGTCAGCCCGGTACCGGCTGCCGTTGTCCCAGAGACAGCCTGTACGGAAGAGAACCGCAGACCCCTTTGAGTGGCCTGGGCACAGCGGGCGGAAGAGCCCAGGCCCGTTCCCCTGCCCGCCAGGGTATCCTACTGGGCCTGCCAGTCCTCACCTGGAAAACCCCACCTGCTCGAAACAGAAGAGGAAGTGCAGGTGAAGCCCCTCCTGGTGCCAGGTAGCACTGCCCAAGTGCACTGGGTAGTGCCTGAAACTGGTCAGCAGAGACCGGCTGACCCAGAGACCCTTTGTGAAGATGATGGGTGTTTGGGGTTGGTGGTGGACAACCGGACCTGAAATTCGTCTCTGTGTTGTAATAACTATGCCTTACCCCGGTGTTCTCTTTGCCGCGGATACCAGCGCACTTCCACTGGCAAGACTCCCTTCCTCCCAAGAGAATTCTACAAAAACCTTGATTAGGTCAGGCAGAAGAGAGGGAACCTGCCTTATAGCCTGGATGTGTCTCCAGACTCCCAGACCCTCAGCCGGAGAGCCACAGGAAGACTGGGGAAAGAGGGCCTGTGCTCTCTGGCCACAGCGTGCAATACCCCTGAGAAGAACAGAACTTAGGGGAGAGGGGAGGTGAGCCTCCAAGTTCCATTCACTCGAGAGCCTCAGGCAAAGGAAAGGAAAGAGAAAGTGGCTATTTGCCTTTGTTCTTAATGGCAAAGATGGAGCTGCAAGAGGAGGCAAAGAAAAGAGGAAAAAAAGCTTTCATGCCCAAAGATTTGTTTTCTGCCTTTTCCCAGTGTAACCTAGTCATGCTTGGGAAATGGGGAGTTTCACTCTTTTCTGCTTCAGTAAATTGCTGCAGAAAGGAAAGATTATAATCTCACCTCCAGATCCATAGGCTTCTGCTAGGAGCATGTTGCTGACAAGGAATGTTTGCGCCCAGGCCAACAGCATCCTCACCTTCTTCGGGTTGCAGGTGACTGACCAACCAGTGTCCAACTGGGGTCCCCTTATCGTCAGCTCTGCCTCCCAATCCCAGCCTTGCAGTGAGACCAGCCCTTGTTATGTTCTTCTGGTAAACAGCCTCTCTTTAGAACTGGGAGCTTCCCAGCTAGCTTGCTGCAGCGATGTTTTTCGACTGAAAGGCGCCCCCTGGGTCCTAAGTCTCTCATGCCAAGCAAGATCACTAACCCGGAGCCAAAGGAGGAACTCAGCCAAGCAAAGAGAGGCAGACAAGTTCAGGTTGTGCTTAGCTGCGGATCAGTTTGAGACCTGCACTGACTGCATCCCCAGGGCTTTTCGTCTCTTCCGTTTCTGTATGTGTGAGTACAGAGAGAGTAGTTCTGTCAAAAGGCACCATTGGTTGGGGAGGGGAATAACAGCCACTAGGATATTTAGCTACACAACCAGGAGTAACTCAAGAGCACAGAGGGACCACAAATAAGAATGAGCTAACACTTCACTGCCCATTTCTGGAAAAGGAAAAAGGCCTTTGTGGTCTATACATACATTTTTGAACACTGACTTTTTTTTTTTTTTTTTTTTAAGCAACGTAACTTTGCCAAGATCTCTAACATTCACTTGTTCATACATTGGGTTTGAGAATCATATATAATAGGACTGCATAGGGTCTATTTAGTTGAAAACTCATATTGTATAAACACTGGGGACATTTGCTCAGCTGTATTATAATAGTCTTTCCACCAGCCCTGAATTCATATAGAGGAAGTTAAGTAAAATGTTCCCTCCACCCCCACCCTCCCAGCCCTGTGGGAAATCCATTTGCAGTGATTTATATTTATCAGTAAATTTCAACACATCCACGTAACTTAGGGCTTTTGGAGTTAGGCAGAAAGGCCCTCTTCCTGTTTGGCTGACAGTTCAAGTTCCCAGGGAACTTCAGTAAACTGAGAGATAGAGCAGAGTAAGATTCGCCAAGACTACCTTGTGACTCAGGCAAATCTCAAAATAGAAATGGGAGATTGTTTTGATCCCAGAACTTGCATATTGCAGGCAGTAATTTAGGGAGGAAAAAAAAATCTTTACAAAATAAGTTTTAAGTTTTCAAAGGAAAGCAAGCTAATGTCAACCCACCTAATCTGAAGTGAATTTGAATCCACTGTGGTTAAATTTCAGACATAGAAACAACAGAGAGAAATTTAGAGTTATTTGATCCAGAAATTTAGACAGTGTTTGATTCAGTCATTTTAGTAAGACATTGTTTTGTTTTTGCAGTCACTCTCCTATCTCCCGGCATAAGCTTCTGATCCGCAGATTCTTGGCTTGATCTACACTGGAAATTACTCCAGTCTATAAGTGTTTCTCTTTCTCTATCTCTCACTCACTCTTTCTCTCTCTCTCTCTCTCTCTCTCTCTCACACACACACACATAAACACACAAATATACCAAAATTTTAGAAGTTAATATTTCTAACATGATATTCAGGGTTCTTAACATTTCCATTTATTTTACAAATTTTTTGAAATTGCTACATACTAGAGGTAGCCCTAGACAGTGAGAATACATTTGTAAATAAGTAAAATAGCAGGTGATCTTAAAAATTATGAAAAAAGGCAAAGTAGCACAGGAGAGTGATGGCGATAGCTTCTTGTTAAAGAGAGAGTGATGGCGATAGCTCCTTGTTAAAGAAAGCATACACTATTCATGGAACCAGTAGGACATTTCTGTAGGCAAGACTCAAGTGGGGAGGGGTCTTTGCATGCTATTTCTTGCAGTTACTAAGTCATCTTACTTTATTGCAAGAGATAGGTGATAGGTATTTTGTTTCATTACATAAACTGTGTGGGCTTGAGAAAATGCTAATACAGTTTTAAATTTCAGATTCATCACCCACCGTTGTATTCAATGAGTGCTCAATTATCTGATGGAGGGCTCCTGCTTAGACAAATGGTGCTTTCTGCAGGATTCTACTATTTTCCCTCTGCTTTTGTTAGAAGCAGACTATACACAGACCAGTGCCTGTACCATCTTCAGATTATCTGTTGTGACTGTATATACCCTACCATCATTTCTCAGAAGCCCAAATATGCCTTGCCTATTTCTATTGACTAGTTTTTCTAAATCAGAACTCCCATCTTCCTTAACTTCCACAACTTGATACTACAAAACTTTCTTTTGTGCCTTAAGTCTTATCTGGAACAGCACTGCATATGAGAGATATGACAGGCTAGAGCAGGTTTTTTTCATCTTTGCCTTTTCTCCCTTTGTAACTATGACATTTATCAGGATGATTTGATTTTTTTTTTGTTTATTGGTACTTCAAAGGCATATTCTATTATAATACATTCAGTACTTGCCTTCATCAAGAAAATCAGATTTAATACAAACATGTGCTTGTCATCATCATTGGTGATGTTTTGATCTTATGATCCGGATTGTATTTTGTTTCCTGTATTAGAGTAATATGGCCATATTTTATGACCTACAGCTGCTCCACTCCATACTTCTTGTTTTGGAAATATTACTGCAATAATATGATTGAACAGATGTCAAATACTTATTTTCAATTGTCTGTATTCCTGAAGACAGAATTGTGAACTATAGTGCTTGTATTTTACTAAAAATGTTAGGGATGTTTGTCTTTCAGTTTCATATAAAATCAGTACTAATCTGGAGAGAAAAAAACATGTTAAATCAGGGAATAGCCTCCAAAGTATTTCTCAAGAAGGTTGGACAGTTCATCTTGTTAACAGGGTATGTTAGTGGAAGAGCTCTAATAAGGAAAACATAAAGCATTAAAAAGGCTGAAGAGTCCTTTTTGCCAGCTAAGTACTTTTATTGCCAAGGCGTTGGTAAAGCTCTTTGGAGTACATCTAATGAATCGGTTCCAGCTGTTCTCTCTGTATCATATGCTGTAGGTCAGAGATTGTGACAGTGTACTTAAATATATTTAGATGTTTAGTTGTAAACTGAGCAGGAGATGATTTTTATGAATCTTGTTAAGGAAATAGTTTTCTAGTCAAAATATCTGAACCCCAAGGCCACTGCATTAGGTGGTTTTCATTTTGGTTTCTAGGTAAATGTTTAATAAGTGTTTGAAATGGTGGGGGTAGAGAATTTAATAACTCTAAAGAGATTAGAATTTTTCAAACACCTCATAGGTTACCTTCAGAGCAAGACATTCCATAGCAGGAAATTAAGGAGCCACAAAAGCAGAGAACTTGGGGATATAATTAAGCTGGTTTTGAGAAGTAAAGAGAAGAGTAAATTCCTGAATAAGAGTGGGTTTGGAATTAGAGGCCAGCCTTAGAAAAGACAGCTTTCACATGGACAAAAACACAGTCTTCGGTGTCACAGGGAGAATGCTAGAGACTATAAGCCTAATTGGTAAAACTGTATTGTCTATATTTAAGGTAAATTGACCTAGGGAACTACAATTATGCTTCCTTTGGAAAGGGATCTAATATTCAACTTTTAACATTTATCAGCACTCAACATGAGCTTTAGCACTGACATGTCAGCAAAAAAGCAGTATGATAAATAATGAAGAGTACAGCTTTGTAAAGACCAAGGCTCCAGTCCCAGCACTCTACTAGGATTTTAGGAAAGTTACTTTTTAGCATCTGTAATTCTTAGTTTCCTCGACCTGTTATTAAGTGGTTAAGAGTACAGGTGTTAATGTCAGGGCTCAAACTCCAGCTGTCACTTAGCTCTGTCATCTTAGTCAAGCTATTAAAGTCTCTGTGATTCAGTGTCCTCATATGAAGGGAGAATTTAAAATAGTGCCTGCATTACTAGATTGTTGACATTTGTCGAACTCTGAGTAAATGTTTGCTATATCAGTATCCTCAACTTAGAAGTACTGAGTATATCTTCAATATACTGGTTCTAAAAATCAGACCTATGAAAATAGAAATAATAACAGGTCATTATATAAGAAGGCATTAAAGAGGGTAGTAGCGACAAAAAAGATTTTCTTAATGAATGTTTATTATGTCTGCTGTGCACCAGACAGGTACTAAGCTGAATTCTGAGAATTCATGCACAGTGAATTCACAAGATCCTTTTTCTCCAGAAGCTCACAGTCTTGTGACAGAGCAGATATTAGTAGACAGGCAGAACTACACAGTGGAATAAATGCAACAGTAGAGATTAGTACTGAGGCTGTGGGAGCTCACAGGAGGGCCATCTGGCCTAGTTTTAGGAGGTCAGAAAAGGCTTATCAAAAAAATGAAATCCAAGGGGGGTAGGAGTTTGTGTTCTTGGCAGATTAGACAACATGCAGAAGCCTAGAATTTAAGCTATCACTGTGACTAGCAGAGCATTTCAGAGTGGCGATTTAAATCAGGCAAAAGCAAAAAGCCGTGACCCCAGAGAGGCAAACTCTTGCTGGCCAGGTTTGGTGGAGGTTCCCAAGTATGGACTGTGTCTCCAAAGCACTGAGGAGTTGGTATAGAATTTTAAGTACTCTTAAGCATTTTAGAGTTATGTCTTAGAGCACTTCAGCAAGAAAGAAAAAAAATCTGACTTTCTTATTTTTGAGGAGGTGCTGGCAGAAGTCTGTTTACACTATGGTACAGGGCAGGACAACCAGATAGGACTTGTATCAGCTGACCAAGAAAGGTGGAGAGACAGAGGAAATAGAAACAGAAAACTGGCTGTTGGGGTAACCTAGATGAGAGATAGCAGCGACCTGAACCCAGAACTGAGCTTACCTGGATTTTGAGCTCCTACTCTGCCACTTAGTGGCTTTACAAGTCACTTACACTTACGCAGGTTGCTTCAACACCCTGTGCCTTAGTTTCCTAATCTGAAATTTTGAGATAATATTAAAATATGCTTTAGAAGCTTGTTATGAGGATTAAAGCACTTAAAAAGACATCTGCCTGGTATATAGTAAGTGCCCCATAAGTGTGGGCAATGTGGTTGAAGGGAAGCAAACTATCTAGGAAGAAGGAGCAGGAAGAGTAAGATGTAAGGAGAGAGGGTGTCAGGAGCAGGTAGGAGTTGCTAAGGAAGCTAGTTTCTAGTTTGTGAGCTTACAAAATGAGGCTGCCATTCACCAAGATTAGGAACCAGAAGGTAAACAGGTTTGGGAAAAGATGAGAAAATGGAGCCAAAGGTGGGTAGATTGGAACCAGGAGAGGATGGTGTTGGAGAAACTAAGGGAAGAGAATGTTTCAGAATGCAAGGAATGGTAAACGTTGTTACATGCTACCAGGAAAGTCAGGTAATACAGGAACTAAAAAGAACCCATTGGTTTTAGCAATGAGAAGGCTTCTGGTGACTTTGTCAGGAGGAATTTGGCGAGTGGGTGGTGGGAAGCTAAATACATGGACAATGAAAGGAAGGCCAGGCATGGTGGCTTGTGCCTGTAACCTTCAGCCTATGAAGCGGCCAGGCCTAGGGATAGCGAGCAGTTCGAGTTCTGCCTGGGGCCTGTAGCGAGACCTAGTTCCAAAAAAAATAGCTGGGCATGGTGGCGCGCACCTGTAATCCCAGCTGTACCCTGAGCAACGAGAGCCTGCGGTTCCACGGGCAAAAATAGCGAGACCTAGTCTCAAAAAAAAAAAAAAAAAAAAGAAAGGAAAAGAAGATGATGAAGGAACACCTATGACAAGACTACTTCTTGAAGAAATTGAGCTCAGAAGAACTGAAAATAGCTGAAAGGATTATGGGCAAGACTGATTTTGGACTCAGTAAACTAATTTGGCCTGCTGGTATATGGCATTCTGAGTAGTTGGGCATCCATTCTCATTGGTTAGTACTCACGCCACAAAACCTGAGAAGGAAAGCTGATTTGGAAACAAATAATGGACTTGCCCTGAATGGTTTTGAATTTGACACAAGGGCAGAGTATGCATGTAGAAATGCCCATCAAGCAGCCAGGCACTGTGGTGGGTGCCTGCAATTCCAGCTACCTGGGAGGCTGAGGCTGGAAATCGCTTTAGTCTGCAGTACCCCAGGCAACATACCGAGATCTAGACTCAAAAAAAAAAAGAAATGCCCATCAAGCAATTTGATGTGAACTAGAGATGGGTAGAGAGGATGAAAAAAATCAGAGTCAGACACAAATAAGTGGGGATGCGCTAAATGGTGTTAGAACAAAGACAGATTGACAAGAAGACGCCAAGGATCTTTGGCTCTAACCTCAGAATTTATGAGCATAATGAGAATGTGTGAGTTCCATGAAACCAGGTATCCATGGGGTAGGAAATGGGTCTCTAAGTGGAGGTAAGAAACCAGGGCTCAGGGCCGGGCATGGTGGTGCATGTCTGTGAGCGGCAACCTAGGAAGCTGCAGCCAGTGCCAGGGACCGCGGTTCAAGTCCCGCTGGAGGCAAGTAGCAAGACCTAGTCCAAAAAAAATAGCTGGGCGTGGTGGCGCATGCCTGTAATCCCAGCTACCTGGGAAGCTGAG
>PVHY01009667.1:0-27525 GCA_004024945.1 Uropsilus gracilis
TAGATCTTGCGATTTTTGCCCATGGAACTGCAGGCTCACGTTGCCCAGGGTACCATGGGTTCAAGCAATCCCCAGCCTCAGCTTCCCAGGTGGCTGGGATTACAGGCACACACCACCACACCCAGCTATTTTCTGGGACTAGGTCTCACAGTGTTGCCCCTGAGTGGGACTGGAACCGCGATCCCTAGCCCCAGCGCTTCATAGGCTGAAGCTTACAGGCATGAGCCACCATGCCTGGCAAGGTAGTCATCTTAATGGGTATGAGCTGGTTTAAGCTTTTTTGGTCACCACCCATTATAAAAAACATTGCATCTCTAACCTTTGTATGTATACATGCACACAAATGAACACTGTAGCTAAAACAGTTTGGTAAAACAAATTTCACTTATTATGTGGACTGTAATCATGTTTTTGTCTATCCTATTCTGTGTAATATGAAAAAATGCTGACCATGGCCCACTAGATGACTATCATAATCCACTAATGGGTCACAGACTATAGTTTGAAAGATAAAACAGAGAGCATCATGGAGAGAGTCTACTTTTGTAGGGACTACCTGTCACACAGAAGGGACAAAGGCTTGTCCCAGGAGGAAAGCATATACTTGGTGTCATATTCTCACAGCAGCTTTCCCCCTGCAATTCTGCCTAGCAAAGGGCCTCTCTGACTGTGTTGGTTTCCCTTTCCTTCATAGCATGGACAGCCTGCAGGCTCCTGAGTCTATGAGGCTCTAGGTACACATGGAGTTTGAGATAGCAATAAGTCAGGATTGGAGGCTACAGCAGAACTGAATCCCTGAAAGCTGTACCTCCCCTTTTGGAGGACACTTGACACATTACTGTTTTCAGCAAATGGCCAACTATGTGCTTCAATTATGAAGGTAGGGCAGGATGTAAAGGAGACAGACTAAGTAAACATTCAAACCCTAATGCAGATACTTTGAAGTATGTGACTTTAAAAAAATCATGTCACTTTACTGTGCCTGTTTCCTTCTATGAAAATTGACAGTAGAATTGGTCCTTAAACACCAGGATTAGAGTACCAAACACCAGTCAAAAATCCAAGTATAGAGCCCGGCGTGATGATGCGTGTCTGTAATCCAACTCCTGGGAGGCAAAGAGGCCTGCTTGAGTTCACGGGTTCAAGACTACCCTGGGCAACATAGCAAGACCTGGTCTCGAAAAAGCAGTCGAGTGTGGTGGTGTAATCCCAGCTACCTGGGAGGCTGAGGCTGGGGATCAGGACTATCCTGGGCAACATAGCGAGACCTAGTCTCAAAAAAAAAAAAAAAAAAAATCCAAGTGTAAATTTTAACTCCCCCAAACTACAGTCATCCTTAGTACCAAGGGTACCATCAGTCTATAGAATGGTTTCAGAGCCCCCCGGGGTATCCAAAATTATGGCTTCTGCACTTCCTTATAGTCAGCTCTCCAACAGCCACGGTTGGTTAAATCTATAAATGTAAAACCCAAAGATACTATATTTATTAGAAAAATAATCTATGTATCAATGGACCCTCACAATTCAAACCTAGTTGTTCAAGAGTCAACTGTAATCATAGTATGGTACTTATATTTTCTTTATAAACTATAATTTCTTTTTACAATGGTAAGACTCACATAAGATAATTTACTACTTTAACCATTTTAAGTGTACAATTTAATGATATTTAATATATTCATAAACTTGTACAACCATCCCATCTACTTCTAGAATTTTTAGTGCTCCAAAAGGAAACCCTGTACCCATGAAGTAGTCACTCCTCATTTCCTCTGCCCCCAACCATGCCCTGACAACCACCAGTCTACTTTCTATTTCTTCATTTCTCTTATAAGTAAAAAATGGGCTTTTCATATAAATGGAGTCATATATATATTCTTTTGTGGCTTCTTTTTATTTAGCACAATGCATTCAACGTTTATCCATGTTTCAGAATGCCACTCCTTTTTCATAACTGCATAATATTCCAGCATATAGCCATACCACATTTCATGTGTCCTTTCATGACAGATATTTGGGTTGTTTCCATATTTTGACCATTTTGAATAGTATTGCTGTGAACATTTGTTCATGTGCAAATTTGTCTAGCAAGCATCTGTTTTCACTTCTTTGGATATAGGGAATAAAATTGTGCTCATCTGGAAATTCTTCTTTCTGAGGAACTTGCCTCTACATGGATTGTGTATAGGTACCTAAAGTGATCAGCTTTGTACCCAGTGCAGGATAGTGAAAAAGAAAATCATCATCAACGATGCATACTCAAGGCCATCTGTTCTTCTAAGCAGTTTACTTGTGGTGACACAGTTCATCCCCAGAACTCTGTGAGGTGGATATTATTCCTTCACAGAGAGGGCCTAAGACCTGAGTGGTTTAAAGTGATTAGTCCAATCAGTCCACTGTTCTGACTCAGGCAGTGTTCAGAGTGAAGATCACAAGGAAGCCAACTTGTAGCTCTGGGGAAGGGTTTCTTTGATGGGATGACTTCATGACACCCCCAAAGGCTGTCTCAGTCAGTGGTAAACATTTTATTCCTAGAGGTATGTAGATGGGGGCTACTTGTTCAGTGAGCCTGGAGGAATTGCTGGGCAGTGTGGTCCCTGAGGTCAGCTATCAACCCTGTTAGGATGTCCTGGCTGGGTGTCAGGATCTCAGGGTCAGAGTCATGGTGGGTACAGGAAGGACTCCTGGTCACCAGTGGGCTCTGGGCCTTGGAGTGGGAAACCTGCACCTGTGGCTGTGTGAGGTCCTGGGGGATGGGCTGATGCTAGCCATGGACCTGCTGACTAGTCATTTCTGACTCTTGTTTCCTGACTTTGCAGCCAGAGGAGGTGCAGGGGGTTCAGGTGCAGTCCCCAGGACTGGCTGAGGCCCAACCTGTGACTGTAGTAGAGTCAGTGCCTGGGGCACACCCCGTCCTGACATGTGCCTACTCCATCAAGGACCCCTACTTTGAAGAGGTAAGGTTCTCCCAAGCCCCTGCTTCCTATTTTGAGTGCCCAAGTCCCATCAGGCAGTAAGAGGTAGATCTGGGGAAAGAATTCAGGCCTCAGTCAGTACCTGCTCTTCATTATCCCTTGCTTGTGGCTGCCCTTACCTCCCATGGTGGTGAGAGTCCAGCAGGATCAGCAGGCAGCATCAGTTGCATGTGACCTTGGTGGGCTCTCTGGAGAGAGCTGTTTGCCAGAGGGACCCATAAGAGCAATGGGGAAGCTGCAGGTCCCACCATTCAGGTCCAGTTTCTGCCCATCACCCCTGTGCCTCTGGAAGCTTCTGACCTGGCCCCCTGACACCCCACTGCACAGGAGGTTTCTATACCACGGAAGAGGAAGTCCTGCCAGACCGAGTGCCCCAGGAAGATCTTCAAGATGGAGTCTGAGGAAGAGAAGGAGGCAAGACTGTCCCAGAGCTCCCCAGAGCAGCCCAGGCCCAGCACCTCCAAGGCAGTCTCACCACCCTGTCTGGAAGGGCCTCCCCGGCCTAAGAGCCCCATCATCAGAAATGAGGGCCTCTTGCCCAACAGCAGCCACGAGACCATGGAACCCCGGGAGACAGGTAGGGAGGTGGGTAGGCAGCAGGGGCTGAGACCTGCAGCCTGTCATCCAATGGCACATAGAACTCTGTCTTCTTCCACCCAGGGACCCAAAGCCATTCCTGTTCCCATGTCCTACTCTCAGCTGCTACCAAATGGGGCAGATGAGCCTAAGGTTTGCCTGGGATAAAGTGAGAGTAGGTACAGTTCACCATGGGTTTTACTGGGATGTCATGCTTCAGCTTGGGGGCTTGAAGTCTATCATCCTGTAGCTCCTTCCACCTGACAAACACCATACCTTGAACCTTGCCTCTGCACAAGTGGTATCTCCCCAGGAAATTGCTGGTGGAGGCCTAGCATCCCCGGAGAGGACTTACATGAAATCCACTCCCAATCTGCATCATCAGTTCCTAAATTTTTATGCAAAGGGCACAACCTAACATGTCTCATTTGTCTGAGCTATCTTCCATAGGCACTCCTAATGAGGAGTCCTTGGGGATGACTTGAAGTCAACCCATAGAACTCTGGAACATTCAAGATAGTTCTTCCTGGATCTGTTTCACCCAGAGTGCAGGTTTGTTTTCATTCTAGGTCCCAGACTGAGCCCTGCCCCTGCTCATACACTGAGCCCTGGCTGATAGCCAGGGTTCATGAATACTATTGGTGATCACAAGGTTTTGATTAACTAGAGAGGATATTTATTAACTCAGATATCTCAGTACATGGCACTGAGAATTGGAACAAGCCACTGTACTCCTTTAGAATGGCAAAAGATTCGGGGCTGGGCACGGTGGCTCGTTCCTGTAAGCTTCAGCCTATGAAGCGGCCGGGGCTAGGGATCGCGGTTCGAGTCCCGCCTGGGGCCCATAGCGAGACCTAGTTCCAAAAAAATAGCTGGGCGTGGTGGTGCGTGCCTGTCATCCCAGCTACCTGGGAAGCTGAGGCTGGGGATTGCTTGAGTCCGTGGTACCCCGGGCAACGAGAGCCTGCGGTTCCATGGGCAAAAATAGTGAGACCTAGTCTCAAAAAAATAAATAAATAAATAAATGACAAAAGATTCCAAGTCAGGTAGAGCATGTTAAAGCTCCACTATTGGGAACAGGTTTTCAATTCTGGGCCAAGAGCTGAGTTAAGTATTCATAGACCAGGTACAACAGGCAAGATGGAAAGCCACTTTTTAAATTTTTCTTGCATTATTATTCATTTTAGTATAGTAATTAGCTTCTCTTTTCAGGGGAAGTCCCCAGAGTTCCCCCACCACCATAGCACCTGTGACCCATCACCATAGTCTCTTATGCTCTTTTCTCCCCTGATGTGACCTTCCTCCCTCCTCTTCCCCTGCTATATGGCTCAGAACCATAGTCAGCTTGCTAGTTTTATCTTTTTGTGTACCTTTTGTTCAGTTTTTCTACATTCTGCTTATGTTAGTGAAACCATATGATATTTTTCTTTTCCCCCCTCTGGGTTATTTCAGCTAGCATAATTCCTTTCAGCTCCATCCATGTTCCTGCATTTGGCATGAGTTTGTCCTATTTGATCACTGAGTAATATTCCATTGTGTAAATATACCACAACTTCTTGAATCACTTGTCTGTTTGGGGGCATTTGAGATGTTTCCATAGCTTGGCTACTGTAAATAGTGCTGTAATAAACATAGGAATACAGTTTTCCTTAAATTCACTTTGAGTAATTCCTCCACACAAACAGACCCATGTTGGCACACATGGCAGGTTCCTTGCTGGGTTCACATCACCCAGTCCACTTGCCTCCAAAGACTCCTCTGCAGATCCTGGGACCCCACCCAGCCAGCGCTCCCACCCAGCCAGCACCCAGCCAGGTCCTTACGCTGTCTCCCTGCCCCGTTTCAGAGGAGCGCGTCGTGGTGATCAGCAGCTCAGAAGACTCAGATGCCGAAAACTCGGTGAGTGGCCCAGAAGTTTGGCCTAGGACTCCCGCCTCCCCTAGGCCAGGTCTTAGGGGGCAGAGTTGCAGCAGGAGACACTCAGACTTGCCTTTGCCAGGGGGTTTCCCAGGGAGACAAGAAGTCCCAGACTGTCCTGAGGACAGTGCCAAAGCCAACTGAGGGCCTGGATCACCCCAGGCCTCCTTCTTTACCAGGGCAGAAGCCCGAGATAACCACTTCTGAAATGTTGAGAGTGCTTCCTTCCAGGCCCTTTGTCTTTTCTGGGACTAGCCAACACCTCTGGAACTTTCTTATGCTCTTTCTGTCCTCTGATCCTTAACCAGGAGGGTGATAATCTCAGCTGTCGATAGCCATCTTGATAGCTTTCGAGAGCCAGGGCAGGACATGAGGGCAATGCACCCTCTGTAGGGTCTATACAGGCAAGGTTGACTCCACATAAGAAAGCACTTCTGTAACAAGTGGCCATGGCTTGTGGCCCTTCTGTCCCTCAAGGTTTGTTCATGGAGGCTGGGCTGTCACTTGGTTAGGAGAAAGGGGGATCTGAATAGAATGGAAGGCTGGACTGGGGGGCCCCTGAGGTTCTTTCCAGCCCTCAGTCTGAGGTTCTGTGTTGGAAAGCATGTGGAGCCCATGGAGACTGCTGAGTTATGCTCCTCACCTGCCCAACCCCTGCTGAGAGCACCGGGAGCGTTTCACCCCTGCTGGAGCCCTCAGCAGCCCCAGGAAACGTGCTGCCCTCAGACTGAGCCTCCCCACCATTCTGCCAAGCAAGCTGCCATCCCTGAGGCCGAGTATTCCAACCAGCGCGCCATCCTCCGTGGGATCAGCTTCCAGTCTTCCGGAATACTGAGAGCCCTCCACCAGCACCCTAAAGTGCGTTTCACCCCCAGGTGTACTTCCTCTGCAGTTGAGGCTGCCACCCGGATCACCACAGGGCCTCCCAACCAACCTGACAATTCCTGGGAATGTCCTGTCCTCCAAAGAACCCCAGGCCAACCCCGTCGGTCACGAGGGCCAGGGCGATCGCGGGGGTACCGTTGCTTACGGGGCTCCTCCCACTTAACCCAGTGGCTCAACAGATTTTTTTCCTTTCCTCTCCCTTCTGTGACCACCCAGCTTAATAATGCCTCTATTAGTAGAGGGGTGAGAGGAGTCACAGCTTCCCAGACACGTGGAGCAGGGCTCTCCCCCGGTGATTCTAACAGAGCCGCCACAGAGAATCCTCAAGTTCAGGCCCCACTGGAGGCCCCTTCAAATACATTCCTATCACCCCACCTCAGGAAAGCCGCCCCCAGCAACCCAGACCTCTCTCAGACAAACCTCTGAGACCCTTCATGTCTCTCTCCTCTACAACTGCTAGACAGACCCCTTTTCATAACTCTTGGCCAGATACCCAGCCTTGATCCCTGAGCTTCTGCTGTGCTGTGCCTTGCCCATAAACCTACAGCGGTGTTCAGTACGCCTGGTCAAGGAATGAACAGAGTGTGAATGGGTTCCTGGACCTCAAGTAGGACAGACTTAGGTCCTCTTTAGCTGAGAGGGCTTGATTGAGATTCAGACCCCTTCCTCACATCCCTTGGCCTCTTTTTTGCTCTTGACGCCTCCCACTGCCTGCCTTCCACCAATCTTCCCTTGAGGCCTCTGCCGGAATCTAAGCCCATGACAGCAGCGACTGTCTACCCCTGAACCTGGCAGACATGCTGCTCAATAAATATCTGTTGAATGACTACCCTTGCAAACCCTTCTTCCATGACCATTAAATTCCCGGCTACACTTCACTCTTCTCCACAGGTGCCTTTCATCCCTTCCCTGCTCTGTAGCTCAGTTCTCCAGGGAGGATACCATTCCCCTCTTCCCTGTACCTTGAGCATCAGAGGTAGCAGGAAGGGCTAAAGCCCTCTGTTCCTCCTGGACTATTTCAGTTTCACCATTAGGACAGGGTAAGACCCCCCAAGACCCTGAGGTGACCTCTCTTTCCCCAGCTCATCTGTGATATCCTCTCACTTCCCTGCCACCCCCAACCTCAGAGTCAATAAGACCTGGCCCATGGCACCCTCCCTCCCCCGGAAATATGTTCCTTCCAGGACTTCTGCTCTCTCCATCCCAGATCCTCTGGCCACAGCAAGGTCCACACTTTAGCATCATCACAGTCTCAACTCTTCACCTCCCCTGGCTTCTCTTAGTTAGACCTGCCTTCCAAACACTGCCCTCTCGAAGAAACTGCTGGCCAGCCGCCTCTGTACTGCCACCTGCAAGCGATTCTGGTGGACAGAGATCAACCAAAGAAATGACACCATTTGTTTGAGGGCCCCTAGGTGCTCCTGTCCAGCATGCTTATCAGCTCTCCACTCTCCCAGCTCTGGTCCCTCCTCCACACCCTCACCCTGGCCACGTGGCTGCATCTTGTGCTCCAGGAAGACTACTAAGACCAAGGGCCCCAGGGAGCTCTCAGCAGTGGAGCTGTCAGGACATCTAACAACAGACCTACCTGCATTGGTGACATCCTTTCCCCTGTCCCTTCTGTTAGGGTGGAGAGGATGGCACCTCCTTCTAGGGCTCGCTTCCAGCCAGGCTCCAGACTCTACCCGCTTCCTTCTTGGGAGCCTCACTCTGTCTCCCCATCCTCATCTGCATCTTCAAATACTTGTACTTCTTTCTAAGGCAACTAAGTTCCCTACGTAAGTCTTCCTTAGCCTGGAATCTTTCAACCCACTTTCCTTGTCAGTTACCATTGCTCCTTGGTCTCCTCCCTGGCTGGGCACTACAGCTAACTCATCCCACTTCCTTGCCTGCTCCATGCCCCCAGGTTCTGCTGCTAACATGGGGCAGTTACCTTTAGTCCTTGCTCTCGGTTGGGCCACCTCTGGACTCCTTTGGGAGATGCCTTCCCTGGGGTTCGGCTTCCCCTCTTGACTGTTCATCTCCCTCCGCTCAGGTCTAAGTTTTTTTTTAATGCTATTGTGCTTCTGGCCCCACATCTAGGCCCTCTTCTCTTTTTTGTGCTGTCTCCCAATCTCAGCCATACCATGGTCTCATGTCCTGCCTCCTACAATTGATAGGCCAGCATCACCCGGGCCCTGCTCTGCCTGTTGCTCGATTCCCCGTGCTTGTGTCTCCTCAGAGTCATGCCGTCAGCCAATTGCCACCTGAGGCCCCAGAGTTGCCCAGACATGACCTCAGTATCAATCAATTTTTGTGTCTTGTTCTAAATTTCTCTGAAAGTTTGGCACCCCTTTCCATCTCAAAATCTTGCAAAAATTAAAACAGAACAGCTGGCCCCAGGTGGAGGTAGAAGCCTGGAAAGGGAGGACAGAGGAAAGGATTGGCATGCTTGTAGTCCCAGACTTCCTAAGAATCAAGAGGAAGGCCAGAACCACTTACATTTGGGGGGTGGGGGCCAGAGTATCTGTCTGTACCTCAGCTGTTAGCACGGAGTCACTACAATGTCTGAGGTAACCAAGGAAGAAAGGAGAACACAGTCAGGTTATAAAGCATGAAGAAGTTAGAAGCAGCTGCTCACCTGGGAGACCAAGGCTGGAAGTGCAGACGACCTGGAACCTCTGCGTCTGTGAAGGTGCCTTCAGACAATGTGTATTTTAAATTAACCACTGCAGAATTGCAAGTGTTTTGAGGGAAAAATTAAAGCAAAAATAATTAGGTCCTCTTCATGTATTTCTTCCCACCTTCCATGACCCCTCCAGGACCTCTATACCCAAGAGTACCCTCAGCAGACTCCCATGTCCCCACATCCTCTGTTTTCCATGGCCTTTATCCAACTTCCGGTGTATAAACATTGTAAAATTCTGGCCTGCTAAGATGGCACACGCACCAAGCATACCAGGGAGGTAGCCCATCCTCAGCCTCACCAGTGTTGGCTGCTGGAATCTACCTCCTGGCTTAGAGTAGGCCTGATATGGTGGCAGGGGCAGGGCTTAGGCTGACTCACTAGAGTAGGAGTGCTGTGGGAGACCCCACCCCTGCTGAAAGATATGGGGGGGGGGAATGTGCATTCTTGGGCAGGGACCTGAGGTGGAGACTCTGCTTAAAAATGAGGGTGGGTCAGCAAGGCCTCCCCCAGGCCCAAGCAGGGAAGACAGGCTCTTGAGGTGAGATGGCTACAGTGCCCATGGCAGAGCACTCAGCAGATAGGGGCTGACCCTGGCAGCAGTGACCCCTGCAGCAGTGGCAATGAAAGGGAGGTTTGTGAAGAGCTGCTACAGGCAGGGCCCCAGGCAGTAGGCCACAGAGGGCAGTAGGCTTTGCAGACCAGTTAGTGGAATGGCTTACCTCACTGATGCCTGTGAGATATCTCTCGGACCTTCTAGACACTGCAGAAGTGGAGTTTTGTGTCTGCCCAAAACAACAATGGTACTGAAACCAGTGCAAACAGCAGTAAAACGAAACACGCTGGGGTAGGACACCACAGGGGAGGGGCACGCTGAGTCTTCCCACATGAACCACCTAGATTTTTGGAAGATGACTAAGATGTCCACCCAACTGCTTCCTGAGCACCCCAGTACAGCCAGTAGACCTTGCTGTTTCAAGTTGGGGTGCAGTTGACCTGTGATGAAGACAACTGAAATTAGAGTTCGTGAACCAGGTTGAACGTGTATCCTGAAGAAATCCTGGAACCCTGAGAAGCACAGTCCTTTAGCACATTATAATAAAGAAACTCCAGCATTGCATCTTTCAAAGAATATTAGAGGTGATTTGACTCCTAACTGTCAGCATCACTTCTTAAATTCCTTCCCCCCTTTCTCATTATCTTGTACTTTCAAAAGCATCTCCCTACTTTTCACCTTCCAATCCTCACACATGGCTCTGTCCCTCATTTCTTTCCTTCTTTTCCTTCTTTCCACCCCAGTTCCTTTCCCTTCCAAGCAAATCTCAGCCTTTTCTGTCTTTTTGGTTCTGATCTCTGCCACTCTTCTTCTCTGTGCTCCCCCATTAAACAGACACCCACACACAAGTAAACGCACACACGCACTCAAGGAGTTGGAAGTGAGGGGGGGCATAAAGGTTTCCCTTGATGAGCAGGGGCTTTTAAGTGTTGCTTGCCCACATTGCTGGTGTTTCAACCATGTGGCTGTACTTGGAGATAGCAAGGAGGCTCTGAGTCCTAGCTACTTGGAGTGCAGTGGAAGGCTCCCAGTGAGACTGCCCCATGGAATAGCCATATATCACGGAAGCTCTCCAGGGCAAGAAGGATCTTGGAGGAAGAGGAGTTGGGACTGGAAGACCCAACCTTCCCTCCAGTAACTAGTTCTGTGGAGTGTGTCCTTTATTTAGGGAGAGAGCAGGATCTCTAAGGAACATTTCTATGACTGTAAGAGAAAATAGCCTTAGGTAAATAGGCTCTCCAGTGAGGTGGATGGCTATCATAATTGACTCCAGATGGGGAGGCAGCCTAAAGGTGCAGCTGTCCCACTCTCCAGAGAGCTCAACTCTTGGAAGAACTGACCCAAAGAGAAGACTATGACTCAAAGTCTACAGAGACATTGCTAGAAGAAAGGAAAGGAGGAAGCACAGGGTCACAACACAGGCTTTTGTAGCTGTCTTTGGAGCAAAGGGAGGGAAGAAGACAAAGACCAATGTGTCATGTCAGAGGGTGGCAGGGAGGATTCAGCCAAGGAGGTCACTCTTTGGTTGCTGTGAGAGGGAGTTGAGGCCCCAGGGAGAGCATAGCAGGGGAAGTCCAGCTCTTTCCACATCCTCAGTGTGAGATCACCCCTGCCGTTTGAATAGAACAGGCTGGGAGACTGGAGGTAGGAAACAACTGGGTTTCTCATGGGAAAGAAGGCAGGTCTCCTGTTCACCCATCAGAGGCCACAGAAGGCTCCTTATAGAGAGGACAAGGAACTGTGACAGCAAGACAGACTCAGACCAGATGTGCAGCATTAGTTCTGACAGCCATTGCAACTAACGAGATGGGCACCAAAGCCCTTGACAGTCTCTTATGAGGTACTACTGTATAAAGTCCCAGAACTCACAGCTTCTCTAAGCAAAACCAATTCCAGTTGGCTTCTGAATGTATCAGCAACTGGAGGAAGTTGATGATGAGCCAGGGGTAGGGTGAGCAAATGCAAATAAAGTCAAAATCAGCCAGGTCTCAGAAATCCAGCACACTTTGCGGTTAGCAGTGTCTTCATTTTGGGCTGAAGTCCTGGGTAAACAAATGTTTTACCTGGAGACTAGAAGGAACTAGAGGAATATACCAGCTATCTCCAGACCAAAGTCTTTAGATGGCGGCCTCAAGATGAGCCCCAGGTGGGCCACCTATCACCCAGCCAGCAGAGTCAGTCCACAAAGAGGAAAGACTGAAGCTGCTCTACTCTGGTCTCCATCTAATGTCCACAAATGACATTCCAGAAGGTTCTCAGCCAGAAACTGTGGATTTGGCTGCTGTGCAGATATGCAATTCTAGTTCATCAGAGCCTCCCTTTGTAACACCAGCCCATGGCACAACTCTCAGAGCCAGGTCCAGGTCATTCAGTATTCGGGCTTTGACCCTGGAGAGAGTTAGAGCCCTTCGAGTATACATGTCAAGACTGGAGTAGCCTGTGGACTAGGAGCAGCAAATTTGAGGGTGTTTTTCCCTACTGCTCCCCTGCCAGGCCATGCATCCACCTAGATGTGGCTTTCTCGAGGCCGAGCAGTTCCCCCATACCTTGGACAGGACACTAGGGTCTCAGCTGGCTTTGGAGACTAAAAAAGCCAGTCTTCTGATTCCTTCCAGAGAAATATCTGGGTGCTGGATGAGGCTCTTCCTTCCTGTTCAGGTTCATATTTCTTCCGAGTCTTCTCACAGAAGTGACCTGTTGTAGCAGATACTTCCAGCCCTGCCCTCCATAGGCTGGCCCTCACCTTTGCCTCTGCTGGCACAACTTGCCCATGCCCACACTCACACACAGCTTCACACTGCACACCCGTGAGGCCCAGAAGCTCCCTAAGCTCCAGCCAGGGAGCACCCCATCCTCCCGGAGACACCCAGATGTGGCCTGCCCTGATCAGTGACTGAGGCGTGAGTCCAGTGCCTCCCTGAGGTCACATTAGAGGGACAGTCTTGGGAACACACTTCTAAAGAGAAACAAGTTGGGATCACTGCCAGGAACCCAGCAATCTCAGGCTGGCCTTAGGCAGTAGACAACTGGTGTCAACACAGGGTCACAGATTGATGCTCACACACTTTCATGTTCATTTCCATGCTTTCACACTTACCTGCATGCTCTCATTCTCACATCTACTTCTACATGCACACTGATTCATACATGACCCTCACATGTGCACATACATGCTCACATCTGTCCACACACATGCACATTTTCTTGTGCACTCCTTCCCTTTCTTGGTGATGTGCATACCCTCACATGCATGCCAATAACTTGCTTGTGTCCCGCCCCTATATTCATGCACATGTGTCCACAACACCTGGTCACTGGCACCTGCTTGCACGACCAGTGTGCTGCCTCTGGCACTCTCACCCTGACTGTCTGTTTTCTCTGTTGCAGCCTTCCCGAGATCTGGATGACAGCAGCAGTGAGTCCAGTGACCTTCAGCTGGAGGGCCCCAGCTCCCTCAGGGTCCTGGACGAGAGCCTGGCTGATCCCCAGGCAGAAGACAGGCCTCTGGTTTTCTTTGATCTCAAGATTGACAATGAAAGTGGGTTGTATAGCGACCAACCCTGCTCTTTTTGGGTCCCTAAGATCATTACAGGCAGGACCATCTGTGAGGTCCAGGACTCTCTTAAGCTCCAGCCAGGAAGCACCCCCATCCTCCCGGGGATGCCCAGGTGTGGCCTGCCCTGACGAGGGACTGCCTCCCTCAGACAGTCTTGGGAACATACTTCTAAGCAGAAACAAAACAAAACAGGGGTCTGCCGGGCACGGTGGCTCATGCCTGTAGGTGGTAGCCTAAGAAGCCATGGCCAGGGGCCAGGGATCATAGTTTGAGTCCCGCAGGGGGCCCGTAGCGAGAGTAGTCCCAAAAAAATAGCTGGGTGTGGTGGTGCACGCCTGTAATCCCAGCTACCTGGGAAGCTCAGGCTGGGGATTGCTTGAGTCTGTGGTACCCCGGGCAACGAGAGCCTGCGGTTCCACAGGCAAAAATAAGGGTCACTGCCAGGAACCCAGCAAAGGCAACTGGCTGTGCATGTCTGCATCCAGAGCCCATCCCACAGGGCCCTGCAGTTTTGGACAGTGCCAGGGGCCAGCAAAATCAGACCCTTTCTCCCGGAAGGCCTCCAGCCCCCACAGGGCTGGCCATGAACCAGTAAACCCAGGCCTGGGCCCTGCCCCTGGCATAGACCCAGCATAGAGCAGAAGTGGTGGGCATCCCTGAGCTCCTGGAAGTCGTTTGCAGACCTAGCAGGAGGCTCTGGGGCCATACTCTGATCCGACTGGGCAGGCCTCTCCAGGGCTCTCTCCCAGGGCTCTCTCCAGGCTGGTGACTTAACCGAGGGGCTAAGTGACTGATGGGAATGGAGGCAGGGCAGGGAATGGAGAGCAAGGTGGGAACAATGGGGGTCTTCAGTGTAAGTGGGTGAGGCATACAGAAGACAGACAGGGGGGACCTGGATCTAAAGGGTTTGGTGACATCAAGCAGGTGGCAAGGCAGGGAAGCCAGACTCCCAGT
This sequence comes from Uropsilus gracilis, assembly GCA_004024945.1. Classification (NCBI taxonomy): domain Eukaryota; kingdom Metazoa; phylum Chordata; class Mammalia; order Eulipotyphla; family Talpidae; genus Uropsilus; species Uropsilus gracilis. The sequence goes on from PVHY01009667.1 coordinate 14,085, forward strand.
AGGTGAGCAAGGTCAGAGCCAGTGGCCCCAAGGTGGGGTATCTACAGGGTGAGCCAGCAGCCCTAGAGTTCCCCTTCCCCTACCTCCCTGTGGTTTCCAGGCCTCTCGGGCCTTACCCTGCACTTCTCTCCTGCCCAGCCCAGAAGATTAGCCAGCTTGCAGCAGTGAACCGAGAGAGCAAGTTCCGAGTGCTCATCCAGCCGGAGGCCTTCAGCATCTACTCCAAAGCCGTCTCTCTGGAGGTGGGCCTGCAGCACTTCCTCCACTTCCTGGGCTCCATGCGCCGCCCCATCTTGGCCTGCTATAAGTTGTGGGGGCCCGGCCTCCCCAACTTCTTCCGGGCCCTGGAGGACATAAACAGACTGTGGGAGTTCAAGGAGGCCATCTCGGGCTTCCTGGCTGCCCTGCCGCTGATCCGGGAGCGCGTGCCTGGGGCCAGCAGCTTCAAACTCAAGCGCCTGGCCAGAACCTACCTAGCCAGAAACATGAGCGAACGCAGTGCCCTGGCTGCCGTGCTGACCATGCGGGACCTGTGTCGCCTGCTGGAGGTCTCCCCGGGGCCCCAGCTAGCGCAGCACGTCTATTCCTTCAACAACCTGCAGTGCTTTGCATCCTTGCAGCCCCTGGTGCGGGCAGCCATTCTGCCCCGGGCCGAGGCCCGTCTCCTGGCCCTCCACAGTGTGAGCTTCGTGGAGCTGCTGACAGCACACCGCAGGGACCCACAGGGTGGCCTGAAGAAATACAGCCGCTACCTGAACCTGCAGGTTGGCTCCTCGCCTACCGCCCAGCCTGCCCTCAATCTGCATGCCCTGAGCACCTACTTTGAAGGCTTGTTGGATGGGCCGGCCTTGGTCCAGGCAGGAGGCATCTCTGGTCCTCTTGCTAGCCACAGCTTGACAGAAAGGGCTCCCCAGAAGAGCTAAAGATTGAGGGATGCTGGGTGAGAGTTGCTGGAGCCAGAGAAGGATGGGGTCCCTGAGCCAGGCCCCACCCGCCACAACATTCCCAGGTCTTGGTCCCCAGTCCTTGGTTGTTGTTTGGTCCACAATCAGTTGTTCTTCTCTGGGACCAAATTTCTCCTCTCTAGACCCCCCACGGAAAAGGTCAAGCTGCTACCCTGCAAGGATCACTCGATCCCCATGTGACCCAACACAGGAGGGGGTTAGACCCCAGATCTCTTCTCCAGGAGTTAGAAACAGTGTGGTCCTGGGAGAAGAAGCATGGCCTCTGGGCTCCCTGAGTGGCCCCCATCGTGCCCCAGTCTGGCCCTTGACCAGCGCCCGAAGGAGACCTGCTGACTGCCCATGGACACTGCCCTCAACATCCCCTGCCCCACAGGTACCCGAAGTGCCTTTCAAACCACACTGCCCTTTATGTGTTTGGGTTCTCCCACTTCTACCTGCCTGGAGACTGGCTCTCCTCATTTCCCTTGAGAACTTTTTTTGTGCTCCCCTCCCCCCTTTAGGACATTTTCATCCCCAAAGGAACTCACATTCACAGGGACAGAGACTGGCTCCATGCCTGTCTCAGCTTCCAAGTCTTGCTTCCTCCCTCCTGGCCACTGAAATGCCCTTCCCTTAGCCTTGACTTTGCATTGGTCCTCAGGCCACTACTCATGTCAGCATGACCCTTTGCTCTCTCTCACCACCACTCAATCCCCCCCCAGATGTCCCCCAGCCAGGTGCTGCTCAGTGTGTAGTACAGCACTGGTGCTCCTGAATGCCCCTACCTCTACCTGGCTGGGGGGCCAGTGAGCTACCGTAGCAGGTCCTCCAGGTGGTTCTGATGGACTGAGTTTTAGAGCTGTGACTCTGATGGCCTCCCCCTCCAAGGAGAAGCAGCATGGCGCCCACCCTGCTGTGAGTGTGGCCTAGGAAGAGGCCCCTTCCTGAGTCCCTGTGTTTCCATCTGTAACATGGGCCAGTCAGCCCAGGTGGTGTCAGCGCTCCAGTCTGTTCTGTCATTCGGAGTATTAGAAGTGGACAGACATTCTCAGAGACCAGGTATGACACACTGCCATTCTCAGACCCGAGCTCCCAGCCCTAAGTCACTGGTCCCCAACTTCATTACGCCAGAGGTCAGCAGCAAAATGCAGATAGGCCAGGGCCATCTTGTCTGATTAGCAGAACTCTCATCCATGCTGCTGAGGTGCCTCCCAGGCGTCTGTAGCATTGGCTTTTACATGGGTGAAGTCACTCCATCAGTGGGAACGCTGAAGATCCCTAAGGGAATATAGGAACTTTCTACCAGGCTGAGAGCGCTGACTCAGACAGTGAATTCTAGTGCATTTCACATGGGATCTGATTTAAAGCAGGTGATAGCCTTGGAGCTATCTGTGGGAACAGATTGAGGGGTGCAGAGAGGAGGCTGGCTGTGATGACTGTTGGCAGCTCCTAGGCTGTGCTTGGGCCTCCTCATACCTCTTTACCTGCCTCCCTGTGTCTGAGCAGCACCCACTGATCCCCAGCTTCACAACCCTTGCGGTCGTCAAATCCAGTGGATGGAAGGATTTTCGTTCAAAGAGTGTTCTGCAACCTTTAATAAAGACACGAATCTTAAAAGTCTGGTACATTGATCATATGTTGCTCAGTCGGCTTGGAGGCACCATTGTCTTGCCTGGTAGAGAGCATGCTCCAGGTGTGGGGAGTGGGTTCTTGTGGCCACAGCTGCTGTTTGTAGGGACCGCACTGCTGAGAACTTGCTCAGTGCTGAGGGTCTCTAGGATATGAACTCCCTGTTCTGAGAGGGGAGAATGGGGTAGACCAGCCTCGGGATCACCTGCAAAAGGAAGAACACTGGCTGTAGGAAGAATCTCCTACAGAGGGTCAGGCAGCAGAGAGCAGGGTGTATAGGAACACAGCCTCTGCCCCTGCTGGGTAATCTGAACTCTAGTCACTTCCCCATTCTTTGGGGACATAGATTGGAGTTGAGGTGGAAAATACCCTTACTGAGGCAGGCAAGGAGGCCCAGACATGAGCAGTGGGCAAGGAGTGCACTGATGTCTTGCACGGCACATATGGGATCTTGTGGCCCAGGCGGTGCCTTGGGTGAGCTGCCTGGAGAATGTGATTTGATCAATGCCACCCACCTTCACCCCAGTTATCTGACCAGATGCCCACATTCCAGCCTTGGACTTTTAGTCTCTCAGCTTCGTCCTTTGAGAAAGTTCACATATCACCTGTGCTGAATCCTCAGGTGACTTATGTTGACCAGAGGGAGCTTGCTGGACTGGGAGTCAGGATCCTGTTTCAATCTCCAGGGCCTAAGTCCCTAGCCCAATATGGTACATTGCTTGCTTAGGCCCTGACTAAAAAGAAGGACTATAGGGCTGATTTTTACCTTGCAGGATCCTGTGTGAACCAATCAGAAGATATTTGTACAAACAACCTTTTAAAGTCTGAACCACAAATTTGTAAGATCTTATTTTACAGACAAACAAGATAACAATGTGACTGAAATCTACAGGTGAAAAATGGATATTGGATTTTGACCAAAAAAGTACATGAACCAGTCTTCAGGGGAATGAAGAATAAAATGGGGCAGAGCAGAAAACTGTGGGGTTCCTGGGATCCCAGGGAACCAGGGAGGAGAGCACGGGGCTCCAACTGAGAGTAGCTGGGCAAAGGTATCTCTGGCCCAGTCCAGGTGGCTGATGACAGTTGCATAGACTATAGCAGAGAACAGCTTTCCTGCCCAGCCCTGACCAATTCCCTATTCCCAGAGCTCACTTACTCCATTCTACCTGCACAACACCCAGCTACTAGTGAGGTGCCTGGCCTTATTCTCCTGTCTTACACCCTTCCCCTCACCCAGCCCTCCTTGCCCCCCACTTCCATCCTTATTCCTACCCTAGACTTACTGACTCCTAATCCAAATCTCCACATCTTAGCTTTTTTCTTTCACCAGCAAGCCCAGCCTGGACTTACTCCTAGGTCCTTCTCTGATCTCGGTTTTCTCTCCACCCAGTTGCTCCCTTACAGAAAGGGAACCCTTTCTTCACTTCTCACCATGAAGGAAAAGCCACTGCTGGTGACCTGAAATGTCAAATCACAGAGGTTAGCACATGGATCCAGGGCAGAGAGCAGCTCAGTTCGAGTTGGTCCGGTGCTCGGCCAGCAGAGGGCGCCGCAGGCCCACCTCCTCGGCTCAGGGCTCTGCTCGTGGGTGGAGATGGTGGTCTGGAGAGACCCACGGGAAACCCACGGTCGTCCATAGGGCCCCCAGTTCTTCCGGTGGTGTGGGAGATAAATTTAGTATATAGTGCATGGAGAAGCGTTTACTAACTAGTTTGTTATCTAGTTTGCAGTCATTTTAGCATCTATTAGAAAAAATATAATCAGCCTCTCAAAACTGATTTCTGGACTGCAGTTGCTCAGAATGACACTAAAGTGGGAATCTGTAAAGGCTTATAGTTTAAGGACAAATATCAAGTGAGAACAAGTGCAGAAAAAAACACAGGTGTGCCCAGACTTGTGAGTGACTTAGTCTGGGGAAAGGACGGGCTCTTGTCGTGTGGGTGAGGCTTGGAGCTAAGGATAGGGCCTAGGTTTTAGAGTCGAGGTTAGGATGGGGTGGAGTTAGGTATTGGGGTGAACCCTGAGGTTCCAGGTTAATCATAGCTGGTGACTATGGTTAGGGATGCAATAAAGAATTTAATGAGGACCAGGCTAGAGATAATCTAAAGCTGTAGGTGCTTGTCAGTTGGCCAACTGAAACTCCTATGACACTGTGGACAGAGCGCAGGCTCTTCTGAAAAGCGCAATTTCCCAATATGGTACCCCAAGTGCAATCTGCCTCCCTCCTCGGCACCCTTTCCTAGAAACTCTCAACTGCTTGGCCCGATTCGCTCATTCAGTGAGGGGACCAAAGAGTCTGGAGCCAGACCTCCTCAGCAAGGGAGACTCACTCTCCCCAAGGGCATCATCCTCATCCTCCCAATGGGGGAGGGCAGCAAGTTCGAATACTTGACTCAAGGCCACTAAACTTGCCTGTGTGAGGTGAGTAGGACTTTGCTCTGGAGGGAGGGAGCCTACATGTCTGTAGCCCCCACTTCAGGCCATTGCATATGTTAGGGGACTGTTTCCTGTACCCCACCTGCCCATCATTCTCACATGATGTAAAATGCAAATCCCAGAGAGCTCATACCCTAAACCTCTGGTCCCAGTGCTTGAATTTATCCCATCTGTAAGTTCTTTTAGGGCAGTGATTCTCTAAACATTTCTCCCCATAGTGACCGCCTAAGAAACCTTTTTTCAATATTTTCCCTTTGTCCTGCTCTCCTCCCCCATGGATTTTTATCCTTTACCTCTTGGGGTTCTTTACAAGCAAGATCATGTGTCTGCAGTAGAGCTCATTTTACTTCTTCCAGACTCAGATATGCCTGGTGTCTGCATATGTACAGGGGCGCTTAGAGGGCCAGACACCTGGTAAGTCCCATTGTACCCCCCACTAAGACTACCTCCCTCCTCCACTTTCACACATGCAAGGAACTTTCAGCCTTTGGGGGTGATATTGCCCCTGTTGAGTATGCATGATCTAGAGTAAGGCCCTGCATCATTACAATGAAGCTAGAAGTGTGTGTGTGTGTGTGGGGGGGGGGTTGTTAACCAGTTCACAGTAGGGACAAGATGGAGACAGACTGTAGATAGATGGAAGGGTACGTGATCAGAAGTCTCTGAGAACACATTTCCCTGGAACAGCCTTGGTCCTGGACTTAGGCCAGGCCACTGAGCCTGGGGCTGTGGGAGAGTTGGGAGCATCGCCATCATTTGTTTTGCCTCCAAATCTAGGTATCGGGCCCTAGACCCATTTGGCCTGAGTAAAGCAGTTGCTTTGTTCTATTGAGAGAAGAGTGTAGAATTTCAGCTGACTCCCCTGCTCCCCAACAAATAGAAACAGAAAGTTTGGAGGTCTCTATGCACCCTGACAAGATGCATTTGCTGACAAGCAAGGGGAAACTTTTTCATTCTTGGCTCAAGGAACTTCCTTAAACTCAGCCCAGAGGAATTCTGTAAAGACCAGCTGCCCAGACTGTGCTAAAACCAGTTTATAATTATAAATATCCCTAACTTGATAGCCAAGCAGATCACAAAAGCTAGCTAGCTGACCACAGAAATTTTCCGCAAAGCTAGCCAGTTTAGCAAGTGTGATGGGAGATGTTGTGAAAACCAGGGTCACTTGTCTGATTGTCTAAAACTGTTTTCACAGACAGAGCACAGAGGGCTCAGGGTTAGCATATCCCCAAGGGCTGTCTCTCCAGAACTTCTACAACCACAGGCCTGACTGATACCAGGGTGGATGGTTCTGTAGTCCACGACAGTGGGCAAGGAGGTGGAGGGCAGATAGAGGCTGTTGGCTCCTTGCCCAGGCTGCTTAGGATCTGGGTACCACCCTGTGGACTTTGGAGGGTTCTGGGCTCAAATCCCACCTGTATGATCTTGGGCAAAGTGCTTAGCCTCTTAGGCTCATCTGCAAATTGGAGATGATATGCTGTAGGCTAGGCCCCCCTAAAAATGTTCAGATTAGTCTTCTCTAAGACATCCAGAGCAGGCTTTTCCCAAGATTAACATTATCACCTTGATGTGTGGAGCTAAGGTCTACTGAAGCCCTGTAGGTCTCAAAAGAAACAGCTAAAGGCTGGGCATGGTGGCGCATGCCTGTAAGCGGCAGCCTAGGAAGCCACAGCGGGAACCAGGGATCACGGTTTGAGTCCCGTTCGGGGCAACGTAGCGAGACCTAGTCCCAAAAAAAATAGCTGGGCGTGGTGGCACATGCCTGTAATCCCAGCTACCTGGGAAGCTGAGGCTGGGGATTGCTTGAGTCTATGGTATCCCGGGCAACGTGAGCCTGTGGTTCCATGGGCAAAAATAGTGAGACCTAGTCTCAAAAAAAAAAAAAATTACCTAGATTTAGGGTTTCTCCAGGAAGAACCTTTTTATGGGAGAACATAGAGAGGCAGGACATACATCTGGAAGCAAACTTTTGTCATGTGAAGTCACCTCCACCCTATTCCCCTCATTGCCTCAGGATTTTATCCCACCCCTTAGTTCAGGACATAAACCCCCAATCTGTCTCATTTACTTTAGGGCTGATAACCATGTAATTCTCCACATGCATGTAATTAGACTCTTTTCTCCTATAATCTGTCTGATGCTAATTTGCTTGTTTGAGCAAAAAAAGATAAACTTGGAGGGGTGGGAAAATTTTACCCTGCACTCCTACAAATACATCTGTCAAAATTGTGAGAATTAAATGATTTGACACAAATAAAACAGTAATAAAGTATAAATAAAAAATGCTTCTAGATCTAACACACTCGAGAGAAAGCATTGTACTGAATCCCTGAAAGAATGTGGGCTCCTCCCCTCCTCCCCCTTCCCTTCCCCCTACTTCTCTCCCTCTCTTTTCTTTCGCCTGGTTCTCATCCATTTAGGATCTGGGTGATCTATCTCCAACAACTCCTCCGGGAACCTCTGTCTCCAAGCCTGTTTGACTTGTCTCCTCCACCCGATGGGGTCACCTGCAGGCTGGAGGCTGGAAGGATTTATAGCAGTGCCCTCCTCCTTCATCCCTCCCTGGCTACCAGATACAGCCAGGAAGGTCACTTTCTTGCTGCACAGGCAGATGTGGGTTGGGCAGAAGAGTGCTGAGAGAAGAAAATAAATATATCAAGGTTCCAGCTGGGCTCAGAGATAAGGCTGGGGAAGATAGGCTGAGGCCTCCCAGGCACATGTATGTGTGCTCCCCGCTGCTGCCCCTGCTCATGGCCCAGCCTGAACATGCTGGCTCCATGGGGAGAAGCTGCCTTTGGAGGACACTTCTTTCTTTTTTTTTTTTTTTTTTTGAGACTGGGTCTCGCTGTTTTTGCCTGTGGAACCGCAGGCTCTCGTTGCCCAGGGTACCACGGACTCAAGCAATCCCTAGCCTCAGCTTCCTAGATTACAGGCGTGCCACCACACCCAGCTATTTTTTTGGAACTAGGTCTCGGTGTGGGCACCAGGTGGGACTCGAACCACAATCCCTAGCCCCAGCCGCTTCATAGGCTGAAGCTTACAGGCACGAGCCACCGTGCCCGGCTGGAGGGCACTTCAAAGAACACGTTGCAGTGACCTGCCTGAAGGCTGTCCCTCCTGGGAGGGCCCTGCCTCCTGCTCTGGACCCTTTATGCTCAGTTTTGCCTCCAGGGTAGCTGTAGAATCCACCTTGCCTTAGAGCAGATGGCCGTGCCATGTGTCACAGCCTATCCTCCCTAGGAAGTGCACTCTTTCCTCTAGATCTCTGCCCCCTGGGGATGCTCTCACTGTGGGCCTGATTGGGGGTCAGCATAATGTCTTGGAGCTGTCCCCATGGACAATATAACCTTAGTATCTCCCAGACACATCAGGGCTCTGCTTCTGGTGTCAATGAACACAGCGAGGTGAGGGGGTGTATGTGCCAGGAGCCAAAGACAGGAGACGTGAAGTGGGGGCACTTGTGCCACTCAAAGCAGCCATCAAAGAATCCACAATTGCCTGAGAGTCTCTAGGGCCTCCTAACCAGCAAGACCATCAGTAGTCTCTGACCTCAGCCTGACTTTGACTACACTGCCCTGGGGGTCATCTCAGAGAAGCTGCGCACTGGGGGCACACCCCAGCTCCCCATCTGTGACTTCCCTCTTGACCTCCAATAAAGTGAAAGTGTGGGGGTAGGGTCCCCCGGCCTGGAGCGCTGGTGCACCCTGACAGACAGAGTCTTTGCAGCTTGGCCCCAGGTGACCTGAAGGGACAGATGGAGCCTGATCTGAGAGGCCAGGCTTCCAAAGCCCAAGGTTCACATGGAGCTGGTTTAAGTGCACTGGGCATGCAGGGGTCTGCAGGCTCTCTGAGGGCAGAGACAGCATCCGTCTGGTTCTCCTGTATCCAGGCCAGGCACAGCACCTAGCAACACAGGAAGGACAGCAGAGTATGCTCAGCCCTGGGCTGTGTGTCTCACAGCTCACCCCTTTGACATTCTCTCACCCATGGGTCACTGCAGCTAACAGACAAAGTCACAGAGAGAGGAAAGTACCTGGACATTTCCATCTCCAGTGGCACTTCTGCCCAGCGTCTGCCTTTTGTGTATCTCTAGGAGCCAGAAGCTGAGCTTCCACGCTAAACTGGGACAAACAGGCATGATTATGCCCAGAGCTCCCTGGCACCTGGGGAGGCTGAGACTGCCTGAAACCCTGCCTAAGCTGGATTTCTCCCCTTCCTCCCCCGCTTCTCCTTTTTCTGGCACTTTTCCGTTAAGCATTCCCAGCATCAAATCCACGCATGTGTGTTCTCATCTCGGCTCTGCTCTAGGAGAGACCATTTCCAAAAGGAATGAAGTCTGTGATAGTGAGAGACTGAATATACTAGGGTGAAAATTCTGTTTATTCCATGCTGAATGTGCCCATGTTATTCTAGCCTGGGTTTTGGTGGGGACTGTGGATGAGAAAGCTCTGGGTGACTCCTCTCCTCCCCCCAGGTGCTCTGAGTCTAGGGAGGGAGAGGGAAGCGATGCTCCTACCTCAGAGGGGAGAGAAACCTAGATAGGTATTTTGGGTGGCTTCTCATACATCTCATTGGTCCCTCTGGTGGAACGAAGCAGTGGGGAGATAAAGGTATCAGACTAGGAGGAGTGATCAGACCTGCTAGAAGAAATGGGTTTCCTTCCAGCTTGCTTTTCCCCCCATCTTTCCTCCCCCCCAGATCCTGGCAACTTGGCCTTCCTAGGTCCTAACAGGAGGATCCTGATATCAGCAGTGACCAGACTGAACCACCAAAGGCATTGATTCACCCCCCCCCCCTTTAATCATATTAGGTGAAATGTCTAGGGGGTCTGTTTGGAAGCAGGACCTCCCCTAACCACCATGTATGAGCAGTAGTTGGGGGAGGCAATGAGCTCCCAACCCAGGTGTGCCTCTGACCTCAGGAAATAAGACTGTTTGCAGTGTGGTGGAGGAAAAACAAAGTAGCTACCCAAAAACATGGGCTGCAGACAGAAACTCTCAGAAGACTGGTCCTGCAGGGAGGGAGCCCTGACAGAGGCCTGAGAAGCCCCAACTCAGCCTGCAAGCTAGCTTCTGTAATTACAGCCTCCAAGGAAAGTCCTAAGCCCTAGAAGGGCCCCAGAGCACCCCTAGCCTGTCTACTGTTACAGAGCAGAAGACTTAACAGAGGACAGTTAAAGAGGACAGTGAGTCTGTGGAGCTGCCAGGTCTGTGCTGCCACTGCATTCTTGCTAAGACCAAGGTAGAATTCTTCTGTTTTCCACCTCAATGGTGAAGTGCCTCTTGTCTCTGCCATGGAGCCGGATGACATGTTCAGGATGTGAAGACCTGTAGAACAGCTTTGAGTTCAGAAATATCTCGTTTATCAATGTGCAACGAAAGGCTGAAGCTTTCACTGCTCCCAAAATAGCTTTGGATCCCAGCATAGGCATTTTCAAGAACAGATTTTTAGCCTTTCAAGAATTCTGTGAAAGCAGAGAATCTTCTAGTTTGTATGCCTACCCAAGAGAGTGCCTTGATCCTAGTCACATGCTGAGATCTAAACCTGGCCACATACTGAACTCTAGTCCTGGTCACACACAAGCCCTGATCCTGTTCATAGACTGTGACCATAGCTGTCTAATCTCCACATAAGGGTTAACTACTGTGGTGTATTATTATGTCACTCCCATTTTAATTCATTTGGACACAATATTAGATTACTCTGACCAAATAATTCCCCAAGTCTCCTGTCTGAAGGGGCTTTCTTGCTTGTAGTGGATTGACTCCTCAGTGTCCATTTCAGGCTTAGAGGTGGAGGATCCTAAGCCAATATGTATCAATAAGACCTGAGAAGCAGCTTCTGGAAAGAGAACCCAGCTTCTCTAACCTACTGGTCTGTTACTAATGAGCATATTATCCTGGTCACTGCTGAAACCCTGCACCAAGGGCCATGAGTTTCGGGCTGAAACCCTGTTTCAAGGTGGCAGAGGACAGAGAAAGAAAGAAACTGAGTTAGACCAGGTGTGGTGGTACACACCTGTAATCCAAGCACTGGGAGGCAAGAGGCTTGGGATCACTTGAGTTCGTGGGTTCAAGACTACCCCAGGCAACATAGCAAGGTCTGGTCTTGAAAAAGCAGCCAGGCACAGTGGCGGGTCCCTGTCATCCTAGCTACTTGGATTGAGACTGGGGATCACTTGAGTCTGTGGTACCCTGGGCAACTAGAGTCTGCGGTGCCACAGGCAACATAGTGAGATCTAGTCTCAAAAGGAAAAAGAAAAAAAAAAACACAAAAACTGAGTTAACCAGGCCTGATGTTGTGCTCATAATGTTTTGCTCATAATACTTAAATCCTTTGAGAAGGGAATTTCTTACATGCAGGTGGATACATCTGCCTCCCCTGCTTCACCCTGCTCTGGAGGTGCTGCCTGCACAGGACTGTTCCCCTGAGGAGAACCTACCCCGCTGGACTGGGGAGAACAGCTAAGCATGCATCCCTCATGGGCAGCAGTATTGCTTCTTCCAGGCAGGCATTCCCCTGCTTCAGTGAGACAAGCCCAGACTCAGATAATTACATGAGATGCCACTGGAAGAGCTGTCGTTAATTTTGATGGCAATAAAGGGCTTTGCCAGCATGTTAAGCTAATTTCATGAAAGCTCTAGGAGGAAGGTCATGGACTGGATCCCAGATTATTAATAATGTCGAGCTTCATTTGAACCATTTAGGAAATTCCTTGCTGTTGCCTCCAGCAAACTGCCACAGGTTGCCACTTTGCTCTGAAATCAACAGTCTTCCCAGATGCAAATGTGGAGTTTTTGTTTTTCCTTAGAAAATAATTAAAGTCATAGAGCCCATAAATACTTAAACAGAATGTGGTTTTAATTAAAAACTTCCACCAAGGCTGCAGCTGCAGCTGCAGGTCTGTCTTCCTAAATAGGCCTACTCTAACAACGGAATTCAGATTTAAGTATTGGAGACCAGAAAACTTTACAATTAATAACAATAATTCTGAGCATGACCTAAGCCATGGTGTGTGGGGAGAGCTAGTGCAAAAGACATTTAGGGGCAGAGCTAAGGAAAGGGAGACAGACCACAAGCCTGCAGGGGCTCCTATCAAACCTATACCTGATTGTGAAAGACAATAATACTTTTTAATTCTAGCCATTGTTGAATAAAATAATCACTCACTTCTGAGCACTCAGCGCCTAGTACTGCATTGACTAATCCTTATTGCAATCCAGTAAAATAAGCATTCTAATTCATACTCCTTTTCTCTAAGGAACAGAGAAGTTAGGTGACTTGGTCAAGGTCACACAGCACATGGTAGTCTGAGGCTAGACTACTACATAGAGTGTGTATGAGTTGAAGAGAAAGGGGAGGTTAATAAACAGGGACTGGCTTCCCAAAAGGTGAGCTTTCATCTGGAAATAAAGGGAAAACAACTTGGGGGAGGCCAAGTGTGTGTGTGTGTAGGGGTGGGAGGGCCCAGGCAGGATTGCAGACACTGAAAGGTGGTAAATCCTGGTTTAGGAGACTGGTTGGAGAGCAGCTGCAGGGAGCATCTTCTGGTTGCTGCCCTGGAGATATTTAATGTCCTGCTGAGTCCTTTCTTAGGCCCTCCCACATCCATTTATCACCCACCTGCCACACCAAATACAGGGGCAAATGCAACCAGTCATGGTTGCAACTGAATCATTTGTATGTTACCAGTCCTAAACATTTACTCAGACATCTGTTATTACTTCCAATGGTTTTCTTTTGCTTTTTTTTTTTTTTTAATCTGGAAGATTCTGTAGGTCCCTGACAAAGTCTCAAGACAAAGTCTCCTAGAGCCTGTGGAAGACTTGCTTGAGTGCTCAAGCCAAAAGGGGCTGGGGCTGGGTTTCCTCCCAGGAAAACCTAACTCAGAGAAGCCTTTCAATGAATTGAGGATGCCTACTCCACGCAGGGCGCTGGAACAACCGGCAAGAATCTCTGGAACAACCGGCAACAATCCTGTGTTGAAAAGGGGAGGGGAGGGTGCAGATTCCTGGGATAGGAAGGAAAACTTCCGGGCCCTGGTTCAGTGTCTCCCACTTTGGAACGCTGGGGAGGCAGCGGACTGCAGAGTCGGGGACAGTTCGCGCTCTGCGCCTGGCTCAGGCGCCTGGCTCCAGCTGCAGCTCTTCTGGTCCACCCCCCTCCCCGCCTCCCCCATCACTGCCCAGAGTCTCTGCACCCAGCCGGTAGTGTCCAGCAGGGGGAGCGCACGGCCCAGGCCTGGCACCGACATCTCGAACCGACTGAGGCAGGGAAATTAGTGCCCGGATCCACTGGGTTTCCAACTGCCCCACACTCGGGACCTTCCGGATGGGCGAGGTCAGCGCTAGAGGTCGATGCGCAACAATGTTGCCTGGAGTTTCAGATCTCTCTGCTCCGGGGTCTGCCTAGGGTCCCGACCTCAGAGG
>PVHY01009667.1:27625-55349 GCA_004024945.1 Uropsilus gracilis
TAACGGTACCGTTACTGAAGGGCTGGGAGACAACATACCACACCCGCCGCCCATATCTTTGATCGTTAAAGAAACAGGCACCTAATCAGGTGTGTGGAAAAGGTGTGGGAAGAGAAGGGATGCAAGGTTCCAACACGCAGGCACCGAGAGTCCGATTCGGAATCCTTATGCAGAAGCCTAGCTAAGGGTTTTGGGCCAGCCTCTGAGGTCGGGACCCTAGGCAGACCCCGGAGCAGAGAGATCTGAAACTCCAGGCAACATTGTTGCGCATCGACCTCTAGCGCTGACCTCGCCCATCCGGAAGGTCCCGAGTGTGGGGCAGTTGGAAACCCAGTGGATCCGGGCACTAATTTCCCTGCCTCAGTCGGTTCGAGATGTCGGTGCCAGGCCTGGGCCGTGCGCTCCCCCTGCTGGACACTACCGGCTGGGTGCAGAGACTCTGGGCAGTGATGGGGGAGGCGGGGAGGGGGGTGGACCAGAAGAGCTGCAGCTGGAGCCAGGCGCCTGAGCCAGGCGCAGAGCGCGAACTGTCCCCGACTCTGCAGTCCGCTGCCTCCCCAGCGTTCCAAAGTGGGAGACACTGAACCAGGGCCCGGAAGTTTTCCTTCCTATCCCAGGAATCTGCACCCTCCCCTCCCCTTTTCAACACAGGATTGTTGCCGGTTGTTCCAGAGATTCTTGCCGGTTGTTCCAGCGCCCTGCGTGGAGTAGGCATCCTCAATTCATTGAAAGGCTTCTCTGAGTTAGGTTTTCCTGGGAGGAAACCCAGCCCCAGCCCCTTTTGGCTTGAGCACTCAAGCAAGTCTTCCACAGGCTCTAGGAGACTTTGTCTTGAGACTTTGTCAGGGACCTACAGAATCTTCCAGATTAAAAAAAAAAAAAAAGCAAAAGAAAACCATTGGAAGTAATAACAGATGTCTGAGTAAATGTTTAGGACTGGTAACATACAAATGATTCAGTTGCAACCATGACTGGTTGCATTTGCCCCTGTATTTGGTGTGGCAGGTGGGTGATAAATGGATGTGGGAGGGCCTAAGAAAGGACTCAGCAGGACATTAAATATCTCCAGGGCAGCAACCAGAAGATGCTCCCTGCAGCTGCTCTCCAACCAGTCTCCTAAACCAGGATTTACCACCTTTCAGTGTCTGCAATCCTGCCTGGGCCCTCCCACCCCTACACACACACACACTTGGCCTCCCCCAAGTTGTTTTCCCTTTATTTCCAGATGAAAGCTCACCTTTTGGGAAGCCAGTCCCTGTTTATTAACCTCCCCTTTCTCTTCAACTCATACACACTCTATGTAGTAGTCTAGCCTCAGACTACCATGTGCTGTGTGACCTTGACCAAGTCACCTAACTTCTCTGTTCCTTAGAGAAAAGGAGTATGAATTAGAATGCTTATTTTACTGGATTGCAATAAGGATTAGTCAATGCAGTACTAGGCGCTGAGTGCTCAGAAGTGAGTGATTATTTTATTCAACAATGGCTAGAATTAAAAAGTATTATTGTCTTTCACAATCAGGTATAGGTTTGATAGGAGCCCCTGCAGGCTTGTGGTCTGTCTCCCTTTCCTTAGCTCTGCCCCTAAATGTCTTTTGCACTAGCTCTCCCCACACACCATGGCTTAGGTCATGCTCAGAATTATTGTTATTAATTGTAAAGTTTTCTGGTCTCCAATACTTAAATCTGAATTCCGTTGTTAGAGTAGGCCTATTTAGGAAGACAGACCTGCAGCTGCAGCTGCAGCCTTGGTGGAAGTTTTTAATTAAAACCACATTCTGTTTAAGTATTTATGGGCTCTATGACTTTAATTATTTTCTAAGGAAAAACAAAAACTCCACATTTGCATCTGGGAAGACTGTTGATTTCAGAGCAAAGTGGCAACCTGTGGCAGTTTGCTGGAGGCAACAGCAAGGAATTTCCTAAATGGTTCAAATGAAGCTCGACATTATTAATAATCTGGGATCCAGTCCATGACCTTCCTCCTAGAGCTTTCATGAAATTAGCTTAACATGCTGGCAAAGCCCTTTATTGCCATCAAAATTAACGACAGCTCTTCCAGTGGCATCTCATGTAATTATCTGAGTCTGGGCTTGTCTCACTGAAGCAGGGGAATGCCTGCCTGGAAGAAGCAATACTGCTGCCCATGAGGGATGCATGCTTAGCTGTTCTCCCCAGTCCAGCGGGGTAGGTTCTCCTCAGGGGAACAGTCCTGTGCAGGCAGCACCTCCAGAGCAGGGTGAAGCAGGGGAGGCAGATGTATCCACCTGCATGTAAGAAATTCCCTTCTCAAAGGATTTAAGTATTATGAGCAAAACATTATGAGCACAACATCAGGCCTGGTTAACTCAGTTTTTGTGTTTTTTTTTTTCTTTTTCCTTTTGAGACTAGATCTCACTATGTTGCCTGTGGCACCGCAGACTCTAGTTGCCCAGGGTACCACAGACTCAAGTGATCCCCAGTCTCAATCCAAGTAGCTAGGATGACAGGGACCCGCCACTGTGCCTGGCTGCTTTTTCAAGACCAGACCTTGCTATGTTGCCTGGGGTAGTCTTGAACCCACGAACTCAAGTGATCCCAAGCCTCTTGCCTCCCAGTGCTTGGATTACAGGTGTGTACCACCACACCTGGTCTAACTCAGTTTCTTTCTTTCTCTGTCCTCTGCCACCTTGAAACAGGGTTTCAGCCCGAAACTCATGGCCCTTGGTGCAGGGTTTCAGCAGTGACCAGGATAATATGCTCATTAGTAACAGACCAGTAGGTTAGAGAAGCTGGGTTCTCTTTCCAGAAGCTGCTTCTCAGGTCTTATTGATACATATTGGCTTAGGATCCTCCACCTCTAAGCCTGAAATGGACACTGAGGAGTCAATCCACTACAAGCAAGAAAGCCCCTTCAGACAGGAGACTTGGGGAATTATTTGGTCAGAGTAATCTAATATTGTGTCCAAATGAATTAAAATGGGAGTGACATAATAATACACCACAGTAGTTAACCCTTATGTGGAGATTAGACAGCTATGGTCACAGTCTATGAACAGGATCAGGGCTTGTGTGTGACCAGGACTAGAGTTCAGTATGTGGCCAGGTTTAGATCTCAGCATGTGACTAGGATCAAGGCACTCTCTTGGGTAGGCATACAAACTAGAAGATTCTCTGCTTTCACAGAATTCTTGAAAGGCTAAAAATCTGTTCTTGAAAATGCCTATGCTGGGATCCAAAGCTATTTTGGGAGCAGTGAAAGCTTCAGCCTTTCGTTGCACATTGATAAACGAGATATTTCTGAACTCAAAGCTGTTCTACAGGTCTTCACATCCTGAACATGTCATCCGGCTCCATGGCAGAGACAAGAGGCACTTCACCATTGAGGTGGAAAACAGAAGAATTCTACCTTGGTCTTAGCAAGAATGCAGTGGCAGCACAGACCTGGCAGCTCCACAGACTCACTGTCCTCTTTAACTGTCCTCTGTTAAGTCTTCTGCTCTGTAACAGTAGACAGGCTAGGGGTGCTCTGGGGCCCTTCTAGGGCTTAGGACTTTCCTTGGAGGCTGTAATTACAGAAGCTAGCTTGCAGGCTGAGTTGGGGCTTCTCAGGCCTCTGTCAGGGCTCCCTCCCTGCAGGACCAGTCTTCTGAGAGTTTCTGTCTGCAGCCCATGTTTTTGGGTAGCTACTTTGTTTTTCCTCCACCACACTGCAAACAGTCTTATTTCCTGAGGTCAGAGGCACACCTGGGTTGGGAGCTCATTGCCTCCCCCAACTACTGCTCATACATGGTGGTTAGGGGAGGTCCTGCTTCCAAACAGACCCCCTAGACATTTCACCTAATATGATTAAAGGGGGGGGGGGTGAATCAATGCCTTTGGTGGTTCAGTCTGGTCACTGCTGATATCAGGATCCTCCTGTTAGGACCTAGGAAGGCCAAGTTGCCAGGATCTGGGGGGGAGGAAAGATGGGGGGAAAAGCAAGCTGGAAGGAAACCCATTTCTTCTAGCAGGTCTGATCACTCCTCCTAGTCTGATACCTTTATCTCCCCACTGCTTCGTTCCACCAGAGGGACCAATGAGATGTATGAGAAGCCACCCAAAATACCTATCTAGGTTTCTCTCCCCTCTGAGGTAGGAGCATCGCTTCCCTCTCCCTCCCTAGACTCAGAGCACCTGGGGGGAGGAGAGGAGTCACCCAGAGCTTTCTCATCCACAGTCCCCACCAAAACCCAGGCTAGAATAACATGGGCACATTCAGCATGGAATAAACAGAATTTTCACCCTAGTATATTCAGTCTCTCACTATCACAGACTTCATTCCTTTTGGAAATGGTCTCTCCTAGAGCAGAGCCGAGATGAGAACACACATGCGTGGATTTGATGCTGGGAATGCTTAACGGAAAAGTGCCAGAAAAAGGAGAAGCGGGGGAGGAAGGGGAGAAATCCAGCTTAGGCAGGGTTTCAGGCAGTCTCAGCCTCCCCAGGTGCCAGGGAGCTCTGGGCATAATCATGCCTGTTTGTCCCAGTTTAGCGTGGAAGCTCAGCTTCTGGCTCCTAGAGATACACAAAAGGCAGACGCTGGGCAGAAGTGCCACTGGAGATGGAAATGTCCAGGTACTTTCCTCTCTCTGTGACTTTGTCTGTTAGCTGCAGTGACCCATGGGTGAGAGAATGTCAAAGGGGTGAGCTGTGAGACACACAGCCCAGGGCTGAGCATACTCTGCTGTCCTTCCTGTGTTGCTAGGTGCTGTGCCTGGCCTGGATACAGGAGAACCAGACGGATGCTGTCTCTGCCCTCAGAGAGCCTGCAGACCCCTGCATGCCCAGTGCACTTAAACCAGCTCCATGTGAACCTTGGGCTTTGGAAGCCTGGCCTCTCAGATCAGGCTCCATCTGTCCCTTCAGGTCACCTGGGGCCAAGCTGCAAAGACTCTGTCTGTCAGGGTGCACCAGCGCTCCAGGCCGGGGGACCCTACCCCCACACTTTCACTTTATTGGAGGTCAAGAGGGAAGTCACAGATGGGGAGCTGGGGTGTGCCCCCAGTGCGCAGCTTCTCTGAGATGACCCCCAGGGCAGTGTAGTCAAAGTCAGGCTGAGGTCAGAGACTACTGATGGTCTTGCTGGTTAGGAGGCCCTAGAGACTCTCAGGCAATTGTGGATTCTTTGATGGCTGCTTTGAGTGGCACAAGTGCCCCCACTTCACGTCTCCTGTCTTTGGCTCCTGGCACATACACCCCCTCACCTCGCTGTGTTCATTGACACCAGAAGCAGAGCCCTGATGTGTCTGGGAGATACTAAGGTTATATTGTCCATGGGGACAGCTCCAAGACATTATGCTGACCCCCAATCAGGCCCACAGTGAGAGCATCCCCAGGGGGCAGAGATCTAGAGGAAAGAGTGCACTTCCTAGGGAGGATAGGCTGTGACACATGGCACGGCCATCTGCTCTAAGGCAAGGTGGATTCTACAGCTACCCTGGAGGCAAAACTGAGCATAAAGGGTCCAGAGCAGGAGGCAGGGCCCTCCCAGGAGGGACAGCCTTCAGGCAGGTCACTGCAACGTGTTCTTTGAAGTGCCCTCCAGCCGGGCACGGTGGCTCGTGCCTGTAAGCTTCAGCCTATGAAGCGGCTGGGGCTAGGGATTGTGGTTCGAGTCCCACCTGGTGCCCACACCGAGACCTAGTTCCAAAAAAATAGCTGGGTGTGGTGGCACGCCTGTAATCTAGGAAGCTGAGGCTAGGGATTGCTTGAGTCCGTGGTACCCTGGGCAACGAGAGCCTGCGGTTCCACAGGCAAAAACAGCGAGACCCAGTCTCAAAAAAAAAAAAAAAAAAAGAAAGAAGTGTCCTCCAAAGGCAGCTTCTCCCCATGGAGCCAGCATGTTCAGGCTGGGCCATGAGCAGGGGCAGCAGCGGGGAGCACACATACATGTGCCTGGGAGGCCTCAGCCTATCTTCCCCAGCCTTATCTCTGAGCCCAGCTGGAACCTTGATATATTTATTTTCTTCTCTCAGCACTCTTCTGCCCAACCCACATCTGCCTGTGCAGCAAGAAAGTGACCTTCCTGGCTGTATCTGGTAGCCAGGGAGGGATGAAGGAGGAGGGCACTGCTATAAATCCTTCCAGCCTCCAGCCTGCAGGTGACCCCATCGGGTGGAGGAGACAAGTCAAACAGGCTTGGAGACAGAGGTTCCCGGAGGAGTTGTTGGAGATAGATCACCCAGATCCTAAATGGATGAGAACCAGGCGAAAGAAAAGAGAGGGAGAGAAGTAGGGGGAAGGGAAGGGGGAGGAGGGGAGGAGCCCACATTCTTTCAGGGATTCAGTACAATGCTTTCTCTCGAGTGTGTTAGATCTAGAAGCATTTTTTATTTATACTTTATTACTGTTTTATTTGTGTCAAATCATTTAATTCTCACAATTTTGACAGATGTATTTGTAGGAGTGCAGGGTAAAATTTTCCCACCCCTCCAAGTTTATCTTTTTTTGCTCAAACAAGCAAATTAGCATCAGACAGATTATAGGAGAAAAGAGTCTAATTACATGCATGTGGAGAATTACATGGTTATCAGCCCTAAAGTAAATGAGACAGATTGGGGGTTTATGTCCTGAACTAAGGGGTGGGATAAAATCCTGAGGCAATGAGGGGAATAGGGTGGAGGTGACTTCACATGACAAAAGTTTGCTTCCAGATGTATGTCCTGCCTCTCTATGTTCTCCCATAAAAAGGTTCTTCCTGGAGAAACCCTAAATCTAGGTAATTTTTTTTTTTTTTGAGACTAGGTCTCACTATTTTTGCCCATGGAACCACAGGCTCACGTTGCCCGGGATACCATAGACTCAAGCAATCCCCAGCCTCAGCTTCCCAGGTAGCTGGGATTACAGGCATGTGCCACCACGCCCAGCTATTTTTTTTGGGACTAGGTCTCGCTACGTTGCCCCGAACGGGACTCAAACCGTGATCCCTGGTTCCCGCTGTGGCTTCCTAGGCTGCCGCTTACAGGCATGCGCCACCATGCCCAGCCTTTAGCTGTTTCTTTTGAGACCTACAGGGCTTCAGTAGACCTTAGCTCCACACATCAAGGTGATAATGTTAATCTTGGGAAAAGCCTGCTCTGGATGTCTTAGAGAAGACTAATCTGAACATTTTTAGGGGGGCCTAGCCTACAGCATATCATCTCCAATTTGCAGATGAGCCTAAGAGGCTAAGCACTTTGCCCAAGATCATACAGGTGGGATTTGAGCCCAGAACCCTCCAAAGTCCACAGGGTGGTACCCAGATCCTAAGCAGCCTGGGCAAGGAGCCAACAGCCTCTATCTGCCCTCCACCTCCTTGCCCACTGTCGTGGACTACAGAACCATCCACCCTGGTATCAGTCAGGCCTGTGGTTGTAGAAGTTCTGGAGAGACAGCCCTTGGGGATATGCTAACCCTGAGCCCTCTGTGCTCTGTCTGTGAAAACAGTTTTAGACAATCAGACAAGTGACCCTGGTTTTCACAACATCTCCCATCACACTTGCTAAACTGGCTAGCTTTGCGGAAAATTTCTGTGGTCAGCTAGCTAGCTTTTGTGATCTGCTTGGCTATCAAGTTAGGGATATTTATAATTATAAACTGGTTTTAGCACAGTCTGGGCAGCTGGTCTTTACAGAATTCCTCTGGGCTGAGTTTAAGGAAGTTCCTTGAGCCAAGAATGAAAAAGTTTCCCCTTGCTTGTCAGCAAATGCATCTTGTCAGGGTGCATAGAGACCTCCAAACTTTCTGTTTCTATTTGTTGGGGAGCAGGGGAGTCAGCTGAAATTCTACACTCTTCTCTCAATAGAACAAAGCAACTGCTTTACTCAGGCCAAATGGGTCTAGGGCCCGATACCTAGATTTGGAGGCAAAACAAATGATGGCGATGCTCCCAACTCTCCCACAGCCCCAGGCTCAGTGGCCTGGCCTAAGTCCAGGACCAAGGCTGTTCCAGGGAAATGTGTTCTCAGAGACTTCTGATCACGTACCCTTCCATCTATCTACAGTCTGTCTCCATCTTGTCCCTACTGTGAACTGGTTAACAACCCCCCCCCCACACACACACACACACTTCTAGCTTCATTGTAATGATGCAGGGCCTTACTCTAGATCATGCATACTCAACAGGGGCAATATCACCCCCAAAGGCTGAAAGTTCCTTGCATGTGTGAAAGTGGAGGAGGGAGGTAGTCTTAGTGGGGGGTACAATGGGACTTACCAGGTGTCTGGCCCTCTAAGCGCCCCTGTACATATGCAGACACCAGGCATATCTGAGTCTGGAAGAAGTAAAATGAGCTCTACTGCAGACACATGATCTTGCTTGTAAAGAACCCCAAGAGGTAAAGGATAAAAATCCATGGGGGAGGAGAGCAGGACAAAGGGAAAATATTGAAAAAAGGTTTCTTAGGCGGTCACTATGGGGAGAAATGTTTAGAGAATCACTGCCCTAAAAGAACTTACAGATGGGATAAATTCAAGCACTGGGACCAGAGGTTTAGGGTATGAGCTCTCTGGGATTTGCATTTTACATCATGTGAGAATGATGGGCAGGTGGGGTACAGGAAACAGTCCCCTAACATATGCAATGGCCTGAAGTGGGGGCTACAGACATGTAGGCTCCCTCCCTCCAGAGCAAAGTCCTACTCACCTCACACAGGCAAGTTTAGTGGCCTTGAGTCAAGTATTCGAACTTGCTGCCCTCCCCCATTGGGAGGATGAGGATGATGCCCTTGGGGAGAGTGAGTCTCCCTTGCTGAGGAGGTCTGGCTCCAGACTCTTTGGTCCCCTCACTGAATGAGCGAATCGGGCCAAGCAGTTGAGAGTTTCTAGGAAAGGGTGCCGAGGAGGGAGGCAGATTGCACTTGGGGTACCATATTGGGAAATTGCGCTTTTCAGAAGAGCCTGCGCTCTGTCCACAGTGTCATAGGAGTTTCAGTTGGCCAACTGACAAGCACCTACAGCTTTAGATTATCTCTAGCCTGGTCCTCATTAAATTCTTTATTGCATCCCTAACCATAGTCACCAGCTATGATTAACCTGGAACCTCAGGGTTCACCCCAATACCTAACTCCACCCCATCCTAACCTCGACTCTAAAACCTAGGCCCTATCCTTAGCTCCAAGCCTCACCCACACGACAAGAGCCCGTCCTTTCCCCAGACTAAGTCACTCACAAGTCTGGGCACACCTGTGTTTTTTTCTGCACTTGTTCTCACTTGATATTTGTCCTTAAACTATAAGCCTTTACAGATTCCCACTTTAGTGTCATTCTGAGCAACTGCAGTCCAGAAATCAGTTTTGAGAGGCTGATTATATTTTTTCTAATAGATGCTAAAATGACTGCAAACTAGATAACAAACTAGTTAGTAAACGCTTCTCCATGCACTATATACTAAATTTATCTCCCACACCACCGGAAGAACTGGGGGCCCTATGGACGACCGTGGGTTTCCCGTGGGTCTCTCCAGACCACCATCTCCACCCACGAGCAGAGCCCTGAGCCGAGGAGGTGGGCCTGCGGCGCCCTCTGCTGGCCGAGCACCGGACCAACTCGAACTGAGCTGCTCTCTGCCCTGGATCCATGTGCTAACCTCTGTGATTTGACATTTCAGGTCACCAGCAGTGGCTTTTCCTTCATGGTGAGAAGTGAAGAAAGGGTTCCCTTTCTGTAAGGGAGCAACTGGGTGGAGAGAAAACCGAGATCAGAGAAGGACCTAGGAGTAAGTCCAGGCTGGGCTTGCTGGTGAAAGAAAAAAGCTAAGATGTGGAGATTTGGATTAGGAGTCAGTAAGTCTAGGGTAGGAATAAGGATGGAAGTGGGGGGCAAGGAGGGCTGGGTGAGGGGAAGGGTGTAAGACAGGAGAATAAGGCCAGGCACCTCACTAGTAGCTGGGTGTTGTGCAGGTAGAATGGAGTAAGTGAGCTCTGGGAATAGGGAATTGGTCAGGGCTGGGCAGGAAAGCTGTTCTCTGCTATAGTCTATGCAACTGTCATCAGCCACCTGGACTGGGCCAGAGATACCTTTGCCCAGCTACTCTCAGTTGGAGCCCCGTGCTCTCCTCCCTGGTTCCCTGGGATCCCAGGAACCCCACAGTTTTCTGCTCTGCCCCATTTTATTCTTCATTCCCCTGAAGACTGGTTCATGTACTTTTTTGGTCAAAATCCAATATCCATTTTTCACCTGTAGATTTCAGTCACATTGTTATCTTGTTTGTCTGTAAAATAAGATCTTACAAATTTGTGGTTCAGACTTTAAAAGGTTGTTTGTACAAATAT
This sequence comes from Uropsilus gracilis, assembly GCA_004024945.1. Lineage (NCBI taxonomy): Eukaryota > Metazoa > Chordata > Mammalia > Eulipotyphla > Talpidae > Uropsilus > Uropsilus gracilis. The sequence goes on from PVHY01009667.1 coordinate 37,896, forward strand.
CTTCTGATTGGTTCACACAGGATCCTGCAAGGTAAAAATCAGCCCTATAGTCCTTCTTTTTAGTCAGGGCCTAAGCAAGCAATGTACCATATTGGGCTAGGGACTTAGGCCCTGGAGATTGAAACAGGATCCTGACTCCCAGTCCAGCAAGCTCCCTCTGGTCAACATAAGTCACCTGAGGATTCAGCACAGGTGATATGTGAACTTTCTCAAAGGACGAAGCTGAGAGACTAAAAGTCCAAGGCTGGAATGTGGGCATCTGGTCAGATAACTGGGGTGAAGGTGGGTGGCATTGATCAAATCACATTCTCCAGGCAGCTCACCCAAGGCACCGCCTGGGCCACAAGATCCCATATGTGCCGTGCAAGACATCAGTGCACTCCTTGCCCACTGCTCATGTCTGGGCCTCCTTGCCTGCCTCAGTAAGGGTATTTTCCACCTCAACTCCAATCTATGTCCCCAAAGAATGGGGAAGTGACTAGAGTTCAGATTACCCAGCAGGGGCAGAGGCTGTGTTCCTATACACCCTGCTCTCTGCTGCCTGACCCTCTGTAGGAGATTCTTCCTACAGCCAGTGTTCTTCCTTTTGCAGGTGATCCCGAGGCTGGTCTACCCCATTCTCCCCTCTCAGAACAGGGAGTTCATATCCTAGAGACCCTCAGCACTGAGCAAGTTCTCAGCAGTGCGGTCCCTACAAACAGCAGCTGTGGCCACAAGAACCCACTCCCCACACCTGGAGCATGCTCTCTACCAGGCAAGACAATGGTGCCTCCAAGCCGACTGAGCAACATATGATCAATGTACCAGACTTTTAAGATTCGTGTCTTTATTAAAGGTTGCAGAACACTCTTTGAACGAAAATCCTTCCATCCACTGGATTTGACGACCGCAAGGGTTGTGAAGCTGGGGATCAGTGGGTGCTGCTCAGACACAGGGAGGCAGGTAAAGAGGTATGAGGAGGCCCAAGCACAGCCTAGGAGCTGCCAACAGTCATCACAGCCAGCCTCCTCTCTGCACCCCTCAATCTGTTCCCACAGATAGCTCCAAGGCTATCACCTGCTTTAAATCAGATCCCATGTGAAATGCACTAGAATTCACTGTCTGAGTCAGCGCTCTCAGCCTGGTAGAAAGTTCCTATATTCCCTTAGGGATCTTCAGCGTTCCCACTGATGGAGTGACTTCACCCATGTAAAAGCCAATGCTACAGACGCCTGGGAGGCACCTCAGCAGCATGGATGAGAGTTCTGCTAATCAGACAAGATGGCCCTGGCCTATCTGCATTTTGCTGCTGACCTCTGGCGTAATGAAGTTGGGGACCAGTGACTTAGGGCTGGGAGCTCGGGTCTGAGAATGGCAGTGTGTCATACCTGGTCTCTGAGAATGTCTGTCCACTTCTAATACTCCGAATGACAGAACAGACTGGAGCGCTGACACCACCTGGGCTGACTGGCCCATGTTACAGATGGAAACACAGGGACTCAGGAAGGGGCCTCTTCCTAGGCCACACTCACAGCAGGGTGGGCGCCATGCTGCTTCTCCTTGGAGGGGGAGGCCATCAGAGTCACAGCTCTAAAACTCAGTCCATCAGAACCACCTGGAGGACCTGCTACGGTAGCTCACTGGCCCCCCAGCCAGGTAGAGGTAGGGGCATTCAGGAGCACCAGTGCTGTACTACACACTGAGCAGCACCTGGCTGGGGGACATCTGGGGGGGGATTGAGTGGTGGTGAGAGAGAGCAAAGGGTCATGCTGACATGAGTAGTGGCCTGAGGACCAATGCAAAGTCAAGGCTAAGGGAAGGGCATTTCAGTGGCCAGGAGGGAGGAAGCAAGACTTGGAAGCTGAGACAGGCATGGAGCCAGTCTCTGTCCCTGTGAATGTGAGTTCCTTTGGGGATGAAAATGTCCTAAAGGGGGGAGGGGAGCACAAAAAAAGTTCTCAAGGGAAATGAGGAGAGCCAGTCTCCAGGCAGGTAGAAGTGGGAGAACCCAAACACATAAAGGGCAGTGTGGTTTGAAAGGCACTTCGGGTACCTGTGGGGCAGGGGATGTTGAGGGCAGTGTCCATGGGCAGTCAGCAGGTCTCCTTCGGGCGCTGGTCAAGGGCCAGACTGGGGCACGATGGGGGCCACTCAGGGAGCCCAGAGGCCATGCTTCTTCTCCCAGGACCACACTGTTTCTAACTCCTGGAGAAGAGATCTGGGGTCTAACCCCCTCCTGTGTTGGGTCACATGGGGATCGAGTGATCCTTGCAGGGTAGCAGCTTGACCTTTTCCGTGGGGGGTCTAGAGAGGAGAAATTTGGTCCCAGAGAAGAACAACTGATTGTGGACCAAACAACAACCAAGGACTGGGGACCAAGACCTGGGAATGTTGTGGCGGGTGGGGCCTGGCTCAGGGACCCCATCCTTCTCTGGCTCCAGCAACTCTCACCCAGCATCCCTCAATCTTTAGCTCTTCTGGGGAGCCCTTTCTGTCAAGCTGTGGCTAGCAAGAGGACCAGAGATGCCTCCTGCCTGGACCAAGGCCGGCCCATCCAACAAGCCTTCAAAGTAGGTGCTCAGGGCATGCAGATTGAGGGCAGGCTGGGCGGTAGGCGAGGAGCCAACCTGCAGGTTCAGGTAGCGGCTGTATTTCTTCAGGCCACCCTGTGGGTCCCTGCGGTGTGCTGTCAGCAGCTCCACGAAGCTCACACTGTGGAGGGCCAGGAGACGGGCCTCGGCCCGGGGCAGAATGGCTGCCCGCACCAGGGGCTGCAAGGATGCAAAGCACTGCAGGTTGTTGAAGGAATAGACGTGCTGCGCTAGCTGGGGCCCCGGGGAGACCTCCAGCAGGCGACACAGGTCCCGCATGGTCAGCACGGCAGCCAGGGCACTGCGTTCGCTCATGTTTCTGGCTAGGTAGGTTCTGGCCAGGCGCTTGAGTTTGAAGCTGCTGGCCCCAGGCACGCGCTCCCGGATCAGCGGCAGGGCAGCCAGGAAGCCCGAGATGGCCTCCTTGAACTCCCACAGTCTGTTTATGTCCTCCAGGGCCCGGAAGAAGTTGGGGAGGCCGGGCCCCCACAACTTATAGCAGGCCAAGATGGGGCGGCGCATGGAGCCCAGGAAGTGGAGGAAGTGCTGCAGGCCCACCTCCAGAGAGACGGCTTTGGAGTAGATGCTGAAGGCCTCCGGCTGGATGAGCACTCGGAACTTGCTCTCTCGGTTCACTGCTGCAAGCTGGCTAATCTTCTGGGCTGGGCAGGAGAGAAGTGCAGGGTAAGGCCCGAGAGGCCTGGAAACCACAGGGAGGTAGGGGAAGGGGAACTCTAGGGCTGCTGGCTCACCCTGTAGATACCCCACCTTGGGGCCACTGGCTCTGACCTTGCTCACCTACTGGGAGTCTGGCTTCCCTGCCTTGCCACCTGCTTGATGTCACCAAACCCTTTAGATCCAGGTCCCCCCTGTCTGTCTTCTGTATGCCTCACCCACTTACACTGAAGACCCCCATTGTTCCCACCTTGCTCTCCATTCCCTGCCCTGCCTCCATTCCCATCAGTCACTTAGCCCCTCGGTTAAGTCACCAGCCTGGAGAGAGCCCTGGGAGAGAGCCCTGGAGAGGCCTGCCCAGTCGGATCAGAGTATGGCCCCAGAGCCTCCTGCTAGGTCTGCAAACGACTTCCAGGAGCTCAGGGATGCCCACCACTTCTGCTCTATGCTGGGTCTATGCCAGGGGCAGGGCCCAGGCCTGGGTTTACTGGTTCATGGCCAGCCCTGTGGGGGCTGGAGGCCTTCCGGGAGAAAGGGTCTGATTTTGCTGGCCCCTGGCACTGTCCAAAACTGCAGGGCCCTGTGGGATGGGCTCTGGATGCAGACATGCACAGCCAGTTGCCTTTGCTGGGTTCCTGGCAGTGACCCTTATTTTTGCCTGTGGAACCGCAGGCTCTCGTTGCCCGGGGTACCACAGACTCAAGCAATCCCCAGCCTGAGCTTCCCAGGTAGCTGGGATTACAGGCGTGCACCACCACACCCAGCTATTTTTTTGGGACTACTCTCGCTACGGGCCCCCTGCGGGACTCAAACTATGATCCCTGGCCCCTGGCCATGGCTTCTTAGGCTACCACCTACAGGCATGAGCCACCGTGCCCGGCAGACCCCTGTTTTGTTTTGTTTCTGCTTAGAAGTATGTTCCCAAGACTGTCTGAGGGAGGCAGTCCCTCGTCAGGGCAGGCCACACCTGGGCATCCCCGGGAGGATGGGGGTGCTTCCTGGCTGGAGCTTAAGAGAGTCCTGGACCTCACAGATGGTCCTGCCTGTAATGATCTTAGGGACCCAAAAAGAGCAGGGTTGGTCGCTATACAACCCACTTTCATTGTCAATCTTGAGATCAAAGAAAACCAGAGGCCTGTCTTCTGCCTGGGGATCAGCCAGGCTCTCGTCCAGGACCCTGAGGGAGCTGGGGCCCTCCAGCTGAAGGTCACTGGACTCACTGCTGCTGTCATCCAGATCTCGGGAAGGCTGCAACAGAGAAAACAGACAGTCAGGGTGAGAGTGCCAGAGGCAGCACACTGGTCGTGCAAGCAGGTGCCAGTGACCAGGTGTTGTGGACACATGTGCATGAATATAGGGGCGGGACACAAGCAAGTTATTGGCATGCATGTGAGGGTATGCACATCACCAAGAAAGGGAAGGAGTGCACAAGAAAATGTGCATGTGTGTGGACAGATGTGAGCATGTATGTGCACATGTGAGGGTCATGTATGAATCAGTGTGCATGTAGAAGTAGATGTGAGAATGAGAGCATGCAGGTAAGTGTGAAAGCATGGAAATGAACATGAAAGTGTGTGAGCATCAATCTGTGACCCTGTGTTGACACCAGTTGTCTACTGCCTAAGGCCAGCCTGAGATTGCTGGGTTCCTGGCAGTGATCCCAACTTGTTTCTCTTTAGAAGTGTGTTCCCAAGACTGTCCCTCTAATGTGACCTCAGGGAGGCACTGGACTCACGCCTCAGTCACTGATCAGGGCAGGCCACATCTGGGTGTCTCCGGGAGGATGGGGTGCTCCCTGGCTGGAGCTTAGGGAGCTTCTGGGCCTCACGGGTGTGCAGTGTGAAGCTGTGTGTGAGTGTGGGCATGGGCAAGTTGTGCCAGCAGAGGCAAAGGTGAGGGCCAGCCTATGGAGGGCAGGGCTGGAAGTATCTGCTACAACAGGTCACTTCTGTGAGAAGACTCGGAAGAAATATGAACCTGAACAGGAAGGAAGAGCCTCATCCAGCACCCAGATATTTCTCTGGAAGGAATCAGAAGACTGGCTTTTTTAGTCTCCAAAGCCAGCTGAGACCCTAGTGTCCTGTCCAAGGTATGGGGGAACTGCTCGGCCTCGAGAAAGCCACATCTAGGTGGATGCATGGCCTGGCAGGGGAGCAGTAGGGAAAAACACCCTCAAATTTGCTGCTCCTAGTCCACAGGCTACTCCAGTCTTGACATGTGTGCTCAAAGGGCTCTAACTCTCTCCAGGGTCAAAGCCCGAATACTGAATGACCTGGACCTGGCTCTGAGAGTTGTGCCATGGGCTGGTGTTACAAAGGGAGGCTCTGATGAACTAGAATTGCATATCTGCACAGCAGCCAAATCCACAGTTTCTGGCTGAGAACCTTCTGGAATGTCATTTGTGGACATTAGATGGAGACCAGAGTAGAGCAGCTTCAGTCTTTCCTCTTTGTGGACTGACTCTGCTGGCTGGGTGATAGGTGGCCCACCTGGGGCTCATCTTGAGGCCGCCATCTAAAGACTTTGGTCTGGAGATAGCTGGTATATTCCTCTAGTTCCTTCTAGTCTCCAGGTAAAACATTTGTTTACCCAGGACTTCAGCCCAAAATGAAGACACTGCTAACCGCAAAGTGTGCTGGATTTCTGAGACCTGGCTGATTTTGACTTTATTTGCATTTGCTCACCCTACCCCTGGCTCATCATCAACTTCCTCCAGTTGCTGATACATTCAGAAGCCAACTGGAATTGGTTTTGCTTAGAGAAGCTGTGAGTTCTGGGACTTTATACAGTAGTACCTCATAAGAGACTGTCAAGGGCTTTGGTGCCCATCTCGTTAGTTGCAATGGCTGTCAGAACTAATGCTGCACATCTGGTCTGAGTCTGTCTTGCTGTCACAGTTCCTTGTCCTCTCTATAAGGAGCCTTCTGTGGCCTCTGATGGGTGAACAGGAGACCTGCCTTCTTTCCCATGAGAAACCCAGTTGTTTCCTACCTCCAGTCTCCCAGCCTGTTCTATTCAAACGGCAGGGGTGATCTCACACTGAGGATGTGGAAAGAGCTGGACTTCCCCTGCTATGCTCTCCCTGGGGCCTCAACTCCCTCTCACAGCAACCAAAGAGTGACCTCCTTGGCTGAATCCTCCCTGCCACCCTCTGACATGACACATTGGTCTTTGTCTTCTTCCCTCCCTTTGCTCCAAAGACAGCTACAAAAGCCTGTGTTGTGACCCTGTGCTTCCTCCTTTCCTTTCTTCTAGCAATGTCTCTGTAGACTTTGAGTCATAGTCTTCTCTTTGGGTCAGTTCTTCCAAGAGTTGAGCTCTCTGGAGAGTGGGACAGCTGCACCTTTAGGCTGCCTCCCCATCTGGAGTCAATTATGATAGCCATCCACCTCACTGGAGAGCCTATTTACCTAAGGCTATTTTCTCTTACAGTCATAGAAATGTTCCTTAGAGATCCTGCTCTCTCCCTAAATAAAGGACACACTCCACAGAACTAGTTACTGGAGGGAAGGTTGGGTCTTCCAGTCCCAACTCCTCTTCCTCCAAGATCCTTCTTGCCCTGGAGAGCTTCCGTGATATATGGCTATTCCATGGGGCAGTCTCACTGGGAGCCTTCCACTGCACTCCAAGTAGCTAGGACTCAGAGCCTCCTTGCTATCTCCAAGTACAGCCACATGGTTGAAACACCAGCAATGTGGGCAAGCAACACTTAAAAGCCCCTGCTCATCAAGGGAAACCTTTATGCCCCCCCTCACTTCCAACTCCTTGAGTGCGTGTGTGCGTTTACTTGTGTGTGGGTGTCTGTTTAATGGGGGAGCACAGAGAAGAAGAGTGGCAGAGATCAGAACCAAAAAGACAGAAAAGGCTGAGATTTGCTTGGAAGGGAAAGGAACTGGGGTGGAAAGAAGGAAAAGAAGGAAAGAAATGAGGGACAGAGCCATGTGTGAGGATTGGAAGGTGAAAAGTAGGGAGATGCTTTTGAAAGTACAAGATAATGAGAAAGGGGGGAAGGAATTTAAGAAGTGATGCTGACAGTTAGGAGTCAAATCACCTCTAATATTCTTTGAAAGATGCAATGCTGGAGTTTCTTTATTATAATGTGCTAAAGGACTGTGCTTCTCAGGGTTCCAGGATTTCTTCAGGATACACGTTCAACCTGGTTCACGAACTCTAATTTCAGTTGTCTTCATCACAGGTCAACTGCACCCCAACTTGAAACAGCAAGGTCTACTGGCTGTACTGGGGTGCTCAGGAAGCAGTTGGGTGGACATCTTAGTCATCTTCCAAAAATCTAGGTGGTTCATGTGGGAAGACTCAGCGTGCCCCTCCCCTGTGGTGTCCTACCCCAGCGTGTTTCGTTTTACTGCTGTTTGCACTGGTTTCAGTACCATTGTTGTTTTGGGCAGACACAAAACTCCACTTCTGCAGTGTCTAGAAGGTCCGAGAGATATCTCACAGGCATCAGTGAGGTAAGCCATTCCACTAACTGGTCTGCAAAGCCTACTGCCCTCTGTGGCCTACTGCCTGGGGCCCTGCCTGTAGCAGCTCTTCACAAACCTCCCTTTCATTGCCACTGCTGCAGGGGTCACTGCTGCCAGGGTCAGCCCCTATCTGCTGAGTGCTCTGCCATGGGCACTGTAGCCATCTCACCTCAAGAGCCTGTCTTCCCTGCTTGGGCCTGGGGGAGGCCTTGCTGACCCACCCTCATTTTTAAGCAGAGTCTCCACCTCAGGTCCCTGCCCAAGAATGCACATTCCCCCCCCCCATATCTTTCAGCAGGGGTGGGGTCTCCCACAGCACTCCTACTCTAGTGAGTCAGCCTAAGCCCTGCCCCTGCCACCATATCAGGCCTACTCTAAGCCAGGAGGTAGATTCCAGCAGCCAACACTGGTGAGGCTGAGGATGGGCTACCTCCCTGGTATGCTTGGTGCGTGTGCCATCTTAGCAGGCCAGAATTTTACAATGTTTATACACCGGAAGTTGGATAAAGGCCATGGAAAACAGAGGATGTGGGGACATGGGAGTCTGCTGAGGGTACTCTTGGGTATAGAGGTCCTGGAGGGGTCATGGAAGGTGGGAAGAAATACATGAAGAGGACCTAATTATTTTTGCTTTAATTTTTCCCTCAAAACACTTGCAATTCTGCAGTGGTTAATTTAAAATACACATTGTCTGAAGGCACCTTCACAGACGCAGAGGTTCCAGGTCGTCTGCACTTCCAGCCTTGGTCTCCCAGGTGAGCAGCTGCTTCTAACTTCTTCATGCTTTATAACCTGACTGTGTTCTCCTTTCTTCCTTGGTTACCTCAGACATTGTAGTGACTCCGTGCTAACAGCTGAGGTACAGACAGATACTCTGGCCCCCACCCCCCAAATGTAAGTGGTTCTGGCCTTCCTCTTGATTCTTAGGAAGTCTGGGACTACAAGCATGCCAATCCTTTCCTCTGTCCTCCCTTTCCAGGCTTCTACCTCCACCTGGGGCCAGCTGTTCTGTTTTAATTTTTGCAAGATTTTGAGATGGAAAGGGGTGCCAAACTTTCAGAGAAATTTAGAACAAGACACAAAAATTGATTGATACTGAGGTCATGTCTGGGCAACTCTGGGGCCTCAGGTGGCAATTGGCTGACGGCATGACTCTGAGGAGACACAAGCACGGGGAATCGAGCAACAGGCAGAGCAGGGCCCGGGTGATGCTGGCCTATCAATTGTAGGAGGCAGGACATGAGACCATGGTATGGCTGAGATTGGGAGACAGCACAAAAAAGAGAAGAGGGCCTAGATGTGGGGCCAGAAGCACAATAGCATTAAAAAAAAACTTAGACCTGAGCGGAGGGAGATGAACAGTCAAGAGGGGAAGCCGAACCCCAGGGAAGGCATCTCCCAAAGGAGTCCAGAGGTGGCCCAACCGAGAGCAAGGACTAAAGGTAACTGCCCCATGTTAGCAGCAGAACCTGGGGGCATGGAGCAGGCAAGGAAGTGGGATGAGTTAGCTGTAGTGCCCAGCCAGGGAGGAGACCAAGGAGCAATGGTAACTGACAAGGAAAGTGGGTTGAAAGATTCCAGGCTAAGGAAGACTTACGTAGGGAACTTAGTTGCCTTAGAAAGAAGTACAAGTATTTGAAGATGCAGATGAGGATGGGGAGACAGAGTGAGGCTCCCAAGAAGGAAGCGGGTAGAGTCTGGAGCCTGGCTGGAAGCGAGCCCTAGAAGGAGGTGCCATCCTCTCCACCCTAACAGAAGGGACAGGGGAAAGGATGTCACCAATGCAGGTAGGTCTGTTGTTAGATGTCCTGACAGCTCCACTGCTGAGAGCTCCCTGGGGCCCTTGGTCTTAGTAGTCTTCCTGGAGCACAAGATGCAGCCACGTGGCCAGGGTGAGGGTGTGGAGGAGGGACCAGAGCTGGGAGAGTGGAGAGCTGATAAGCATGCTGGACAGGAGCACCTAGGGGCCCTCAAACAAATGGTGTCATTTCTTTGGTTGATCTCTGTCCACCAGAATCGCTTGCAGGTGGCAGTACAGAGGCGGCTGGCCAGCAGTTTCTTCGAGAGGGCAGTGTTTGGAAGGCAGGTCTAACTAAGAGAAGCCAGGGGAGGTGAAGAGTTGAGACTGTGATGATGCTAAAGTGTGGACCTTGCTGTGGCCAGAGGATCTGGGATGGAGAGAGCAGAAGTCCTGGAAGGAACATATTTCCGGGGGAGGGAGGGTGCCATGGGCCAGGTCTTATTGACTCTGAGGTTGGGGGTGGCAGGGAAGTGAGAGGATATCACAGATGAGCTGGGGAAAGAGAGGTCACCTCAGGGTCTTGGGGGGTCTTACCCTGTCCTAATGGTGAAACTGAAATAGTCCAGGAGGAACAGAGGGCTTTAGCCCTTCCTGCTACCTCTGATGCTCAAGGTACAGGGAAGAGGGGAATGGTATCCTCCCTGGAGAACTGAGCTACAGAGCAGGGAAGGGATGAAAGGCACCTGTGGAGAAGAGTGAAGTGTAGCCGGGAATTTAATGGTCATGGAAGAAGGGTTTGCAAGGGTAGTCATTCAACAGATATTTATTGAGCAGCATGTCTGCCAGGTTCAGGGGTAGACAGTCGCTGCTGTCATGGGCTTAGATTCCGGCAGAGGCCTCAAGGGAAGATTGGTGGAAGGCAGGCAGTGGGAGGCGTCAAGAGCAAAAAAGAGGCCAAGGGATGTGAGGAAGGGGTCTGAATCTCAATCAAGCCCTCTCAGCTAAAGAGGACCTAAGTCTGTCCTACTTGAGGTCCAGGAACCCATTCACACTCTGTTCATTCCTTGACCAGGCGTACTGAACACCGCTGTAGGTTTATGGGCAAGGCACAGCACAGCAGAAGCTCAGGGATCAAGGCTGGGTATCTGGCCAAGAGTTATGAAAAGGGGTCTGTCTAGCAGTTGTAGAGGAGAGAGACATGAAGGGTCTCAGAGGTTTGTCTGAGAGAGGTCTGGGTTGCTGGGGGCGGCTTTCCTGAGGTGGGGTGATAGGAATGTATTTGAAGGGGCCTCCAGTGGGGCCTGAACTTGAGGATTCTCTGTGGCGGCTCTGTTAGAATCACCGGGGGAGAGCCCTGCTCCACGTGTCTGGGAAGCTGTGACTCCTCTCACCCCTCTACTAATAGAGGCATTATTAAGCTGGGTGGTCACAGAAGGGAGAGGAAAGGAAAAAAATCTGTTGAGCCACTGGGTTAAGTGGGAGGAGCCCCGTAAGCAACGGTACCCCCGCGATCGCCCTGGCCCTCGTGACCGACGGGGTTGGCCTGGGGTTCTTTGGAGGACAGGACATTCCCAGGAATTGTCAGGTTGGTTGGGAGGCCCTGTGGTGATCCGGGTGGCAGCCTCAACTGCAGAGGAAGTACACCTGGGGGTGAAACGCACTTTAGGGTGCTGGTGGAGGGCTCTCAGTATTCCGGAAGACTGGAAGCTGATCCCACGGAGGATGGCGCGCTGGTTGGAATACTCGGCCTCAGGGATGGCAGCTTGCTTGGCAGAATGGTGGGGAGGCTCAGTCTGAGGGCAGCACGTTTCCTGGGGCTGCTGAGGGCTCCAGCAGGGGTGAAACGCTCCCGGTGCTCTCAGCAGGGGTTGGGCAGGTGAGGAGCATAACTCAGCAGTCTCCATGGGCTCCACATGCTTTCCAACACAGAACCTCAGACTGAGGGCTGGAAAGAACCTCAGGGGCCCCCCAGTCCAGCCTTCCATTCTATTCAGATCCCCCTTTCTCCTAACCAAGTGACAGCCCAGCCTCCATGAACAAACCTTGAGGGACAGAAGGGCCACAAGCCATGGCCACTTGTTACAGAAGTGCTTTCTTATGTGGAGTCAACCTTGCCTGTATAGACCCTACAGAGGGTGCATTGCCCTCATGTCCTGCCCTGGCTCTCGAAAGCTATCAAGATGGCTATCGACAGCTGAGATTATCACCCTCCTGGTTAAGGATCAGAGGACAGAAAGAGCATAAGAAAGTTCCAGAGGTGTTGGCTAGTCCCAGAAAAGACAAAGGGCCTGGAAGGAAGCACTCTCAACATTTCAGAAGTGGTTATCTCGGGCTTCTGCCCTGGTAAAGAAGGAGGCCTGGGGTGATCCAGGCCCTCAGTTGGCTTTGGCACTGTCCTCAGGACAGTCTGGGACTTCTTGTCTCCCTGGGAAACCCCCTGGCAAAGGCAAGTCTGAGTGTCTCCTGCTGCAACTCTGCCCCCTAAGACCTGGCCTAGGGGAGGCGGGAGTCCTAGGCCAAACTTCTGGGCCACTCACCGAGTTTTCGGCATCTGAGTCTTCTGAGCTGCTGATCACCACGACGCGCTCCTCTGAAACGGGGCAGGGAGACAGCGTAAGGACCTGGCTGGGTGCTGGCTGGGTGGGAGCGCTGGCTGGGTGGGGTCCCAGGATCTGCAGAGGAGTCTTTGGAGGCAAGTGGACTGGGTGATGTGAACCCAGCAAGGAACCTGCCATGTGTGCCAACATGGGTCTGTTTGTGTGGAGGAATTACTCAAAGTGAATTTAAGGAAAACTGTATTCCTATGTTTATTACAGCACTATTTACAGTAGCCAAGCTATGGAAACATCTCAAATGCCCCCAAACAGACAAGTGATTCAAGAAGTTGTGGTATATTTACACAATGGAATATTACTCAGTGATCAAATAGGACAAACTCATGCCAAATGCAGGAACATGGATGGAGCTGAAAGGAATTATGCTAGCTGAAATAACCCAGAGGGGGGAAAAGAAAAATATCATATGGTTTCACTAACATAAGCAGAATGTAGAAAAACTGAACAAAAGGTACACAAAAAGATAAAACTAGCAAGCTGACTATGGTTCTGAGCCATATAGCAGGGGAAGAGGAGGGAGGAAGGTCACATCAGGGGAGAAAAGAGCATAAGAGACTATGGTGATGGGTCACAGGTGCTATGGTGGTGGGGGAACTCTGGGGACTTCCCCTGAAAAGAGAAGCTAATTACTATACTAAAATGAATAATAATGCAAGAAAAATTTAAAAAGTGGCTTTCCATCTTGCCTGTTGTACCTGGTCTATGAATACTTAACTCAGCTCTTGGCCCAGAATTGAAAACCTGTTCCCAATAGTGGAGCTTTAACATGCTCTACCTGACTTGGAATCTTTTGTCATTTATTTATTTATTTATTTTTTTGAGACTAGGTCTCACTATTTTTGCCCATGGAACCGCAGGCTCTCGTTGCCCGGGGTACCACGGACTCAAGCAATCCCCAGCCTCAGCTTCCCAGGTAGCTGGGATGACAGGCACGCACCACCACGCCCAGCTATTTTTTTGGAACTAGGTCTCGCTATGGGCCCCAGGCGGGACTCGAACCGCGATCCCTAGCCCCGGCCGCTTCATAGGCTGAAGCTTACAGGAACGAGCCACCGTGCCCAGCCCCGAATCTTTTGCCATTCTAAAGGAGTACAGTGGCTTGTTCCAATTCTCAGTGCCATGTACTGAGATATCTGAGTTAATAAATATCCTCTCTAGTTAATCAAAACCTTGTGATCACCAATAGTATTCATGAACCCTGGCTATCAGCCAGGGCTCAGTGTATGAGCAGGGGCAGGGCTCAGTCTGGGACCTAGAATGAAAACAAACCTGCACTCTGGGTGAAACAGATCCAGGAAGAACTATCTTGAATGTTCCAGAGTTCTATGGGTTGACTTCAAGTCATCCCCAAGGACTCCTCATTAGGAGTGCCTATGGAAGATAGCTCAGACAAATGAGACATGTTAGGTTGTGCCCTTTGCATAAAAATTTAGGAACTGATGATGCAGATTGGGAGTGGATTTCATGTAAGTCCTCTCCGGGGATGCTAGGCCTCCACCAGCAATTTCCTGGGGAGATACCACTTGTGCAGAGGCAAGGTTCAAGGTATGGTGTTTGTCAGGTGGAAGGAGCTACAGGATGATAGACTTCAAGCCCCCAAGCTGAAGCATGACATCCCAGTAAAACCCATGGTGAACTGTACCTACTCTCACTTTATCCCAGGCAAACCTTAGGCTCATCTGCCCCATTTGGTAGCAGCTGAGAGTAGGACATGGGAACAGGAATGGCTTTGGGTCCCTGGGTGGAAGAAGACAGAGTTCTATGTGCCATTGGATGACAGGCTGCAGGTCTCAGCCCCTGCTGCCTACCCACCTCCCTACCTGTCTCCCGGGGTTCCATGGTCTCGTGGCTGCTGTTGGGCAAGAGGCCCTCATTTCTGATGATGGGGCTCTTAGGCCGGGGAGGCCCTTCCAGACAGGGTGGTGAGACTGCCTTGGAGGTGCTGGGCCTGGGCTGCTCTGGGGAGCTCTGGGACAGTCTTGCCTCCTTCTCTTCCTCAGACTCCATCTTGAAGATCTTCCTGGGGCACTCGGTCTGGCAGGACTTCCTCTTCCGTGGTATAGAAACCTCCTGTGCAGTGGGGTGTCAGGGGGCCAGGTCAGAAGCTTCCAGAGGCACAGGGGTGATGGGCAGAAACTGGACCTGAATGGTGGGACCTGCAGCTTCCCCATTGCTCTTATGGGTCCCTCTGGCAAACAGCTCTCTCCAGAGAGCCCACCAAGGTCACATGCAACTGATGCTGCCTGCTGATCCTGCTGGACTCTCACCACCATGGGAGGTAAGGGCAGCCACAAGCAAGGGATAATGAAGAGCAGGTACTGACTGAGGCCTGAATTCTTTCCCCAGATCTACCTCTTACTGCCTGATGGGACTTGGGCACTCAAAATAGGAAGCAGGGGCTTGGGAGAACCTTACCTCTTCAAAGTAGGGGTCCTTGATGGAGTAGGCACATGTCAGGACGGGGTGTGCCCCAGGCACTGACTCTACTACAGTCACAGGTTGGGCCTCAGCCAGTCCTGGGGACTGCACCTGAACCCCCTGCACCTCCTCTGGCTGCAAAGTCAGGAAACAAGAGTCAGAAATGACTAGTCAGCAGGTCCATGGCTAGCATCAGCCCATCCCCCAGGACCTCACACAGCCACAGGTGCAGGTTTCCCACTCCAAGGCCCAGAGCCCACTGGTGACCAGGAGTCCTTCCTGTACCCACCATGACTCTGACCCTGAGATCCTGACACCCAGCCAGGACATCCTAACAGGGTTGATAGCTGACCTCAGGGACCACACTGCCCAGCAATTCCTCCAGGCTCACTGAACAAGTAGCCCCCATCTACATACCTCTAGGAATAAAATGTTTACCACTGACTGAGACAGCCTTTGGGGGTGTCATGAAGTCATCCCATCAAAGAAACCCTTCCCCAGAGCTACAAGTTGGCTTCCTTGTGATCTTCACTCTGAACACTGCCTGAGTCAGAACAGTGGACTGATTGGACTAATCACTTTAAACCACTCAGGTCTTAGGCCCTCTCTGTGAAGGAATAATATCCACCTCACAGAGTTCTGGGGATGAACTGTGTCACCACAAGTAAACTGCTTAGAAGAACAGATGGCCTTGAGTATGCATCGTTGATGATGATTTTCTTTTTCACTATCCTGCACTGGGTACAAAGCTGATCACTTTAGGTACCTATACACAATCCATGTAGAGGCAAGTTCCTCAGAAAGAAGAATTTCCAGATGAGCACAATTTTATTCCCTATATCCAAAGAAGTGAAAACAGATGCTTGCTAGACAAATTTGCACATGAACAAATGTTCACAGCAATACTATTCAAAATGGTCAAAATATGGAAACAACCCAAATATCTGTCATGAAAGGACACATGAAATGTGGTATGGCTATATGCTGGAATATTATGCAGTTATGAAAAAGGAGTGGCATTCTGAAACATGGATAAACGTTGAATGCATTGTGCTAAATAAAAAGAAGCCACAAAAGAATATATATATGACTCCATTTATATGAAAAGCCCATTTTTTACTTATAAGAGAAATGAAGAAATAGAAAGTAGACTGGTGGTTGTCAGGGCATGGTTGGGGGCAGAGGAAATGAGGAGTGACTACTTCATGGGTACAGGGTTTCCTTTTGGAGCACTAAAAATTCTAGAAGTAGATGGGATGGTTGTACAAGTTTATGAATATATTAAATATCATTAAATTGTACACTTAAAATGGTTAAAGTAGTAAATTATCTTATGTGAGTCTTACCATTGTAAAAAGAAATTATAGTTTATAAAGAAAATATAAGTACCATACTATGATTACAGTTGACTCTTGAACAACTAGGTTTGAATTGTGAGGGTCCATTGATACATAGATTATTTTTCTAATAAATATAGTATCTTTGGGTTTTACATTTATAGATTTAACCAACCGTGGCTGTTGGAGAGCTGACTATAAGGAAGTGCAGAAGCCATAATTTTGGATACCCCGGGGGGCTCTGAAACCATTCTATAGACTGATGGTACCCTTGGTACTAAGGATGACTGTAGTTTGGGGGAGTTAAAATTTACACTTGGATTTTTTTTTTTTTTTTTTTTGAGACTAGGTCTCGCTATGTTGCCCAGGATAGTCCTGATCCCCAGCCTCAGCCTCCCAGGTAGCTGGGATTACACCACCACACTCGACTGCTTTTTCGAGACCAGGTCTTGCTATGTTGCCCAGGGTAGTCTTGAACCCGTGAACTCAAGCAGGCCTCTTTGCCTCCCAGGAGTTGGATTACAGACACGCATCATCACGCCGGGCTCTATACTTGGATTTTTGACTGGTGTTTGGTACTCTAATCCTGGTGTTTAAGGACCAATTCTACTGTCAATTTTCATAGAAGGAAACAGGCACAGTAAAGTGACATGATTTTTTTAAAGTCACATACTTCAAAGTATCTGCATTAGGGTTTGAATGTTTACTTAGTCTGTCTCCTTTACATCCTGCCCTACCTTCATAATTGAAGCACATAGTTGGCCATTTGCTGAAAACAGTAATGTGTCAAGTGTCCTCCAAAAGGGGAGGTACAGCTTTCAGGGATTCAGTTCTGCTGTAGCCTCCAATCCTGACTTATTGCTATCTCAAACTCCATGTGTACCTAGAGCCTCATAGACTCAGGAGCCTGCAGGCTGTCCATGCTATGAAGGAAAGGGAAACCAACACAGTCAGAGAGGCCCTTTGCTAGGCAGAATTGCAGGGGGAAAGCTGCTGTGAGAATATGACACCAAGTATATGCTTTCCTCCTGGGACAAGCCTTTGTCCCTTCTGTGTGACAGGTAGTCCCTACAAAAGTAGACTCTCTCCATGATGCTCTCTGTTTTATCTTTCAAACTATAGTCTGTGACCCATTAGTGGATTATGATAGTCATCTAGTGGGCCATGGTCAGCATTTTTTCATATTACACAGAATAGGATAGACAAAAACATGATTACAGTCCACATAATAAGTGAAATTTGTTTTACCAAACTGTTTTAGCTACAGTGTTCATTTGTGTGCATGTATACATACAAAGGTTAGAGATGCAATGTTTTTTATAATGGGTGGTGACCAAAAAAGCTTAAACCAGCTCATACCCATTAAGATGACTACCTTGCCAGGCATGGTGGCTCATGCCTGTAAGCTTCAGCCTATGAAGCGCTGGGGCTAGGGATCGCGGTTCCAGTCCCACTCAGGGGCAACACTGTGAGACCTAGTCCCAGAAAATAGCTGGGTGTGGTGGTGTGTGCCTGTAATCCCAGCCACCTGGGAAGCTGAGGCTGGGGATTGCTTGAACCCATGGTACCCTGGGCAACGTGAGCCTGCAGTTCCATGGGCAAAAATCGCAAGATCTA
>PVHY01009668.1:0-55245 GCA_004024945.1 Uropsilus gracilis
GATACATCAATAGAGATGCTGCTGCCATGATGGCCTTGACACAGCAGAATGTTAATATGCCCTGTCTATGGTATATGCATGACTATATTTGAGGGAGTTCTAAGGGCAAATGAATTAACCTAAGCAGTGAACAGAGGAGGAAAAAACACATCTCTTTTTCAGAAGTGACAGCCTCACAACACTGCTGACAAAACTGTTCAATAACCTATTGGGTTCCCATCTTTTAAACATGCATCTGTGTCAGAAAGTCTAAGACTGCATGCTCAGTAGAACAAGAGCCTGGCTAAATATCCAGCTAGGTTCCTGATGGTGCACAGCAGAGAGGACACATCTGAACCATTCCAAAGCTGAACTAACCCTCCAGAGAACCCCTCACTCAGTCCCTTCAACATGTTTAGAGAAAAGGCCCAGGTAGCAAAGATGCTGAAAGCGGCGACCAAGGCTATGCAACCGAATAGACGAGAGACAACGACGCTCAGGCCACAGATGACCACAAAAGGCTCCTGTCTGAGGCTCCCACCAGCTACCACAAACACTATCTTACTTCACCATCCATGCTAGGTACAAACTGGAAGACACAGCAAGTTACAGAGAACACAACCACTGCCCAACCCATCCCAGAGGCAGGTTGCTGATGACAAGGAAGCAGTTCTGAGAAGTGCAGAGACAGTCAGATGGTGACGGTTAACTGAGGGAAAAAAAAAAAAAAAGTGCATTTACTAAGACACAAGGAACATAACAGGCTCCCAGAGTAAATCCATGACTATACATGTAGAGCAATGAGAAGGATCAATTCAAGGGGGCACTGGACTGCCAGGCTGACAGGAACCTAATTTGTGTCTTGCACCCTCCATCTCCCACAAATTGATCCTAACCAACAACATGCAGCGACTCACCACTATGAGGTGCATCAACCCCCAACAAGCCCAGAATATCCTCCTTGCATTTGGCAGATACCTCCCTTCCAGACGTCATCCCTCAGGAAAGCTTCCATCCCAGCAACTTGTTTGGCAGTCAAGTCACCCTGCTGATACTGCTTCCACTCAATGCCACTGAAGACCTAAAACTGTTTCCCCTCTTTCCACCAAGCCAGGTCTCGACCACCAATGCCTGTGCGACTGAGTCTGAGACTACAGAGCCAAGGTTTAAAAGGAACCAATTTCCCTTGAATGGAGTTTGTTCTTCACTGACTCCACCTTAGGCCAATGAGTGCCAACTCCAGAGCCAAAGATCAGAACAGGGAATGGGAATGCTCCCTACCACTGTGAAGACAACCCCTGTCTCTTCAATGTCACCCACACTTTCTCATTCTTTCTGCTCCCCAATCTTCCAGTCAGTTTCCACTATAAGATGTTGGCATTCTTCTCTGTTCCCTTAGGATATTTAAATCTGATCGAACTCCAGAAAAGTCCTCATCAGCCTAAGCAGCACTCCAAGACACACTCAAGCACACCCAAACATTCCATGTTCCATATTCCAGTTTATTCCCTCCTTACTGCTACAAATGACATTTACTGTCTCACCCACTAGTTAAAGCCTGTGTAAGGACAAGGGGGTGTATCTGTCCTGTGTGTACCTGTATCCCCGGTGCCTGAAAAGCGCCTGAAAAGGGAGAGGAGATGCTAACTAAAGGAAAGTCAGAGAATGACTTCATGTTAGAGGGCAAGCCCTATCTTCAGATACCCCTGAGGTTCAAATTCTGGCTCTCTCTATGAGTGCTGTGACCTTGAGAAAGGAGTTTATCTCATGCAACATCACACAGCCCATAAAACGGGTATGTCTGCCAAGGGATTTTTAGGAAAATTAAATTTTACTGGCTTTAGATATTAGACTCAAGTTTTCAAGCAGATCGGACATGCAGGAAGTCCTTAACTGACACTAGCAAAGATGGTGACAGTAGGGGTCACAGCTATATGGTGACAACAATGGACGACTGTATCAACTAAAGGTTCATTACTATTTTCAACTTCTGTTAAAAGAACAAGGCAACAGAACAAAGTGGAGATGGCCTGGAGTGAGTGGTCAGCAGACCCTGATGGAGTTCTGACCCAGCAAGTTGGTACATCATAGCAGGTGGGGCAATGAGGTGGACATGAGATGGATATTTTGTGAAATACTTTCTGAAACCCTGAAGCACTGTATTTATGAGTATGGGCAATATTAAGACGTCCTTGTCCCCAGCTCAATATTCCTCAGTTCTAGAGGCTGCTTCATTTCCTCAGGCATGTTCAAGTCATCCGGCTAGTGAGCGTGTACCTGGACAGGCATGGTGTTCCACACATTATTCAAGGCAAAGACCTATCTAAACAACACAAGGAGGGCCCAACAAAGAATACAAATAGCACCTATCAAGGGGGGAGGGATGTCAGTACAGAACTCAAACAAGGCAGTGGAAAACAGGAGACAGTTTTGGATCCCATGATCCACTAATCCGTCAAGTGATATCAGGAGGGGTAGGGTCACAGACCCGGCTCTAGGACGTCAGTTTTTCAGAAGACCCTGAATACTTAAGAAATGGAGAGAGACCCTTTTCCATACCCAGAGATGATACAGTCTGCAGGGACTGGTGGTGATGTGAGGAGTCAGAGGCAAATCAAAAGAGAATCATAAGCCACACTAAGAAGTCTTCTGATGATGCGTCTTCCAGAAGAGTCAATCTGGGGTCCCTCCTCAGCAATCATGGGTCTAGGGGATTTGGTCTAACATTGAACTAAAATGAGTATGAGTCCCAGCCTCCAGACTGTACCGTTTCCCTTTTAAAAAAAAATAGCTCTAGCAAAGACAATAGGAAAATGAGACTCTCAGATACCATTTTACATTAACACTTTGCAAAAATTCACCTGTTCTGAGCTAGATTCATTCGGTGTATTCTATTTTCACTGAAGCCTTGACCAGTGAAAAACCTTAAATATACACACATACACAAAAGAGACTAGTACAATGGGTGGGTTGCCCTGAATTGAATTAGAGGACCCCCACTTCCAAGTTTCCCAGCATTGTTTCCTTGTTGGTGTAGAGAACAAAATTAATCTTGTTCAAATTTAGAGTCAACTAAGATCCAAACATTGCACTGGCTAATATCTAATCTATCAGTTTACCTATCATCCTTTTTTGCTTATTTTCCTCACTTTTTTAGTAGTTATGCAAAATCCAGTTATTTCCCTACAGTTATTTCCCCACGGTCTGGATTTTGCTAAATCCATGGTACTCTTTACTATATTCTACTGCTCTCTACACAGCATTAAAAAATGCTTGTTAAATCTGGAGACTCGATTAGATCAGTACTCAATTTTATTTTATTCTGGCAAGACTATGTCAGAAAGCACATAATATCTGGCTGTCCACCTTTTACATTGTCAGCAATCACTGTTGATCACTCTCTAGATCCATGAGTTGATTTAGTATTACAAAACAGCAATTACTCTAGCTTCAGCTCTCAGCTGCACTATTTCTAAAAAGAGAAGTACTACTTCCCATCATCCACTCTTTGGTCATCCTAGAATACTGTTTGCAAAATATTTTTCTTCTTTTGTTTACCAGTTTTCAGAATAATGAGTCAATTTTCTAGCATCCTGAAAAGTGACTGGCATTCTTTTTCCTGAGCATCATTATAAACCATAATAAACTCATGTAGCTAACCCTGTGGGTATAAATCTATTGTACCATTATCCTTAATGATAATTAAACTTCCCTCTCTCTGGTCAATGGAAACCTCCTTAGGTTTTTCCTGAGACCTTCTATAACATGACCCTGGAAGTCCTCCATAGTTTTCCTGCTTTCTGGTGTTATGATACTACAGGCACATCCTGTGTATCTCCTGTCCCTAATTAGAAAGCAGTCATTTCTCCAAAACATTCCTTTGAGTGGGAAAAGGTATTTGGCAATCAGGATATGAAAGACTGGGACAGTTCATTGTCATTCTTTCTGGATCTTGACAATGGACAGGGCTACAATTTACTTTTGTTAAAATAATGAAATGCTACATAGATATCCAATTTAAATGCATGACTACAGGGATTTCATTTAACCTCTCTGTTCTTATGTGTTTCCCTCTTCCACCCAACATAATCAGTAGTTTATGCCACAGCATGTATGTAAGGATCTCAGAATAACAATACCAACAGCACCATTGATATTTAACACAGTCTAGAGTACTTTCTGCACTTGGGGCATGTTTCTGATACATACCACTAAGATATACAACTAATTACTGTGCTTTAAAGCCAGTTGGCAGAGTTCCAGTCTGTTCTCTGCAGGGTATACAAATCAGATCAATACATAGATTCATTTGATTTTCTGAACAATTGCTTGATTTTTTTCATTTGTTTTAAAATTATGCTAAACATTTACATATTTTAAAGGTCAAACTAACAAAATAAGCTATCTTCAGAGAAGACAAAGGTTTTTTCTTCTTTTAATTTTTTATTAAATAATTTACTTATATATAAATTTCATATTCTTGTAATCACTTGGGTTCACCCCCCCCACCTCCTCCCTGACCATTCTCACCCTCTCCCACCACCCCCCCCTTGAGTCATGTATTTCAATTTGGTTGTTAACTTGTTTTGACTTTTCCTCATATTTTTCCTATGTCCCATATAATAGTGAAACTATTTGGTTTCTGTCTTTTTTTTCTTTTTTTTTAAATTTGCATATATATGTATATCTATATTTATATTACGTTGTTCCATTATTGTGTACACCAGGGCTTTCCCACTTCACTAACACTTGTTAACCATCCTGATCTTTTGTGCCCTTCACCTCCCCCACCTTCTTCCCCCTCTTCCTCTCTCACTCCATTGTTTAGTCCCATTAGTTGTTTTCATTCTTTCTTATTCATTTGTTTGTTTTTTCCTATATCCACCATATAAGTGAGACCATCCTGTACTAGAGAAGACAAAGTTTTATACCATTTTTCTCTAGCCCATTCTCTAAGAATATCATTTCAATTCTTTTTGAGTTGTTTAAGGTAAGCATATATATAGTCTCCCCTTCCTTATTTAAATGATATGTTGCCCTTTCCCTTAGCAGATCCTAGAGATCACACAGATAAAGTCTAGATTTTTCTTTACTTTTCTCAGCTTCATTGTTTTCCATTATGTAGAGACACCACAATTTATTCAACCAACACTCTTGTAAAGAACATTTGGGTCATGCTTAGCCTTTTGTTACCACAAATAGTGCTTGAGTAAAGAGCAAAATTCACAATGCTAGAAAACATTTTCACCAGTAATTCTTTGGAATAGAATCCTAGAAGTAGGCTTGATAGATCAAAGAACATATGCATATGTACTTGCATTTTGTATGATCTACAAAGTACCGCCGATTCTGCCTGCAAAGATAAGCATTATAGTCTTTGCACACCACCACCAAATGGGAATATACATAGCTCTTTCCTCCACAGCACTGCCAACTGGAGTGTGTGATGAAACTGGTGGAATGCTGTCCATCTTTTCAGTGAGAAACCTATCTCCATTTGATCTGTATTATTCATCTAAGTCAAGATGAGAATCATTTCACATGTTCATGAGTCATTTGTTATTATTTTTTGTATTTCTAAGTTTAAAGGTCTATTGTTAAAGAAGAGAGTAGATAGGCATATGAGATAGAGATGGCAAATGTTTAAGGTGGTCTACCAGGAAAAGAGTTGTAAAATGCAAGAAATGAATACCAATCTCCAATCATAGGAAAAATGCAAATTTTAAAGACAGTAACCAAACTTACAAGACACCTACAAATCAAAACAACAAAATGTGCAAATTTAGTAAAGAGATTATAAAATTTGATTTAAAGTTATCAATAGAGAGTGAAGCAAATGAAGCATTTAGTCACCTTCACAGCTTGGATTAAATATCATAAAGATGCCAATGATCTCCAAAACTTTATAAATTAAAAGAAATTTTGATCAAAATCTCAGTTGCAAAAGACAAATGAATAAAGAAAAAAAACTAGCAAACATAAAGGTTTCTATTTTAAAGCACTTACTGAATGATTCTTAAGTTTTATGAAAGAGCAGGGGCTCTTAAGGTTGGGAATTGTGCTACTAAATCACAAGAGTTTAAGAAAGTGGTAATAATTACAGTAGAAATAATGAAGGAATGAGAAAAAGAGACAGCCCAGGACAGAAAACCTTGAAGCAGATGACCATACACACAGATTCTGGATCTAAGATAGCCGTGGATAGGCAGACTAAAATGGTATCAGTGCAGCTGGTCGTCTACGTATAGAAAAATAAAACTAGACTCTTATCTTTATGAAAATAAACCTCAAAGGTAAATGTCAAGGGCAAATCTTAAAGACCTTTAAAAGACTTAGAAAACTAGAAAAGCAGCATTATGATCTCAGATTACAGAAATTTCTCTAAAACTAAAAATAAAGGCAAAAATTGACATATTTTATATTAAAATCTAAAATTTTTATACATCAGAAGACACCATAAAGAATGTGAAAAGACAGGCCACAAAGTAGAAAAAGATAGTTGTAATGCATGCAATCAACTGCAACACTCAGATGAATCTACACATCAATAAGGGAGACACAGAAGAATCTGGTGAAAAATAGACAAGAGAAAGGAAAAAATCCATATAAGAAAAAACTACTGACAAATATGACTAAAAGTCGATGCTGATAATGAACTAGCACCACTCACCGGTAATGAAGGAAATACAAATTTTAAGAAATAGTATTTCACATTAAACATATTAGCAAAACAGTGAAAGCTAAAATAATCTAGCATTAGCACAGGGATAACAGTGTGCGCCAAGCAACTGCTTACCCATTTACAAACTTTCAGCAATCTTAAACTCCTGGTAGCTATTTCGGAGGTCGGTTCTATGCACAATTCAGCGAGTCTACTCTTAGGTAACTTAACACACAACTGTGTTCAAAGTGACTTGGAAATTGTACAAGAATATACAGTGCCACACTGTCTATAATTTTAAAACACTGAAAACCAATCAACAGAAGACCAGATAAATGTACTCTAGCCACACAGTGGAATACTACTTAGCGCTGAAAACAGGTAAGATACATGATTCAACCTCAAAAACAACGTAAAGTGGGAAAAAAAGCAAAGTGTAGCATGAATACAGCATTAAACTATTGTAATTCAATGCTTAAAAATATTTCAATACTATATAATCTCAATAGGTACATACCCTTGTTCTTAAAAAGTGTAAACATTTGGGAGGAATAAAACATACTCAAGATAGTGAGTCTGCCTAGAGAAAAAGAGAAGGAAATTAAATATAAGGATTATCTAAGTGTCATCCTTTTAAAGGTGTTTGCTTTCATCCGGGTGGGGGATGCTTACATGGTCCTTAAATTTTATTTCCTCATGCCTAGAATACTTCATAGCTTTAAATTTTAAATTCACATCACACAGAGACCTGATTGTGATTCAGTTAATAAAATTTCACTGGAAGACACTGATTCAATATAAGGGAGCATCTTCTCAGAATTAGAGTCAACTCCACCTAAGATCTTCTAACACAGAAAGTGAAGTTCTTCCCATGACTGGAGTTATTTAAGCAGAAGCAGATGCCCTCATGTCAGAGGGTATGGAAGAAAGCAGCAAAACAACCCACACACTAGTCTATCTCCACCACAGAGCCCCCGCTTAGAAAATACATGATTAATACTGATTACAAAATTTTAGAATGATCTGTTGAAAGTCTTTCTCAGTACTGGTAGTGAAAAAGGAAAAGAAGAAAAGACAAGCCTAAATAAGAATATTCCCTTATATTCACCCACTGAGTATAAGCAAGATGACTAAAGCTCCAAGAGACTGGAGAAGAGGAAGAAATGTCAGTTTTGGTAATCAGATATTTTATATAGTGAACTCAAAGATCAATGCAATAAACACCACATGGTAATGATAATTGGCTTTTGAAGAGTGCCTTACATTTTCTTTAAATTATTTAATCCTGTGAGTAGTTAAATCCATTCTACTAAGAAATTAGAGCTGAGGAAGGCTAAGTACTTGCCCAATTAGTATCAAGATTAGTCCTAAAACAAGGCTCATCTCTAGACAGCAAGCTACCCCCTTTTTCTGTAGGAGGCAACAAAAGATACACTCAAAGGAATCGAAAACCCCATGTACAGGAGGTTTCATGGTCTAAAATGATCCCTCCATCTAGTGTGAACTTGGCATACAGAGAGAACATATGACCATACAACACTCTTTTCCTTGTCTCCCAAATTTATCTCCAGAGGCCACATAGAAGCTACACACTCATTCTACCCATTTACCAATCCACTAAAAAATCAAAAACTATGATATCAGTTACACTAGGCTATAAAAAAAGAAATCAAATCAGACTCACATTCATGACACAAAATCAGACATGACACAGAATCATAGTGGAACCTCAGTGTGGGACTTAAAGAGCACGTCACACACAGGTGGTGGATAGACCATGTGGAGGTATGACAAGGCAGGTGGTTACTTGTAGCATATTTAGAGTTGGAATGAAAATCTGAACTATGCCCCCCTCACCTGGACAGTGGGATCAATACTGAAGGAACCATAACAACTCAGTATTGTATCTTCTCCCTCAGTTCCACCCTAGCTATGTAATTACAGATGATTCATCAACTCATTCAAGCTGATGCTTCAGCAAGTGTAAAGTCAAAGCAAAGGAAGGAATGGCTGCAAAATGTGCAAGTACCTGCCACATGCCCATGTCCACCTCTCTGCCAGGTGGCCCAGGGCACACCTGCAGACTCAGCTCAGATGTTCGGCAGATGTTTATGAAACCATCCATCCATCAACAAGACTGTGTTTATGGTTAGTCCTAACAGGCATGATTACAGACTGGTTCTCTAATTCTGTTTTACAGGGTTTGTGGGCTCCAGGGGAAGAATAAATCAAGCAGTTTACCAAGTCTGACTCGGCATATACTGCCAGCATTTAAATGAGACCAATGTCTGCAAAATGAGCAGAGCAGAGATCACACACACATACACTCCCCATTGACCTATCTACTAACCCAGTGGGGATGAGAGGCAGTGGAACGAAGAGCGTGGAGGACAGGGGAGCAGTCCACGTTCATGATACCATCAGGTATCATACCATCCCCCCACTAGAAAGTCACATCCACTTTCAGGGAGAGATGAAACCTTGCCAAGGCCTCCTCCCAGGGTAAAAACTCCATCCCTCCCTCCCAATCCACTGAGTCACCCTCCGGACTGCACCACTAGCAAGGGTCATACACAATATGCACCTGAGCTAGCCAGCTTTGAGGAAGGTTATCGACAAGCTCTTCCCATCTCTGAGTTTTCAGTCATGGAGGAGCTGAAGGAGCCTGACAGTCCATCTTCACCATGGTCACCATCAGCACAAATATGGACTCAGGAGCCAAAAAATGATACTGCAAGCCTGGAGCATAGACACAGCTGCTGTCTGGGTCCAAGAAAGTCCACAGAGTCTCCACTAATCTTATGTGGCCTGTGGAAGAGACAGAACACCTGGCACATACTTCGTACCCTCACCACCCAGAACATGCTAGCACATGCAAAGGAGCTATTCACACCTACTGTCAATGTAATTCCAAGTTGCCCAGGGCATTCTGGGCTGGCATGTTCTCATGAGTCCACATCTTCATCACTCAAGTCTGAATACCAATGCCAAGGCCTCCTTCTCAATGCTGTCCTTTTCAAGGGTATACCCTTAATCCTCATTTAGTTTCAGCCTAGTGCAGTCCTCAGGACGTCTTGCCTTCTACCATCCTAATATCATCTTGGAATGTACCCCCTTGTCTTCAGCTGGGGGGGGTGCTCTGAGAGGCAGCAGACAATAGAACAGGTTCTCTGGTGTGGCAGTTCTACTGGAAACTGTCTTATCAGGAACTACCTTTTTCCCAGTCAAGGGATATTAGAACACACAGCAACTAGGTCTCAATTTCTTTACTGTTAATGGAAATAATTAACTTAGATAAAGATTCTGAAAATCAAACACAGTAAAGAGTTGGAGACACAACAAGGAAACAAGCTGGGATCAGAGTGTAGAAAATCAGATGTGAGAGCAGAAAACGCTTGCCTCTCCCTTTTGGGGGCATTTTTCCCTGATAGCAAAAGACACGTTTCTGTCACTCTACTCTCATTTAATATCACTACTATCACTACCACAGTACTGAAGTGCTGGAGGCTTGGGTTGGTTAATGCAGAAGAATTGGCAAGCAAATCCTTGTTACCATTTCCCTCCAGAAGCCATAAGATTAAACCATCTTATGATTCATGACATATTATTTAATATTCATGCAGGCATTTGAGTTTGTTCATCTTTTCATATATTTCCCAGGTTTCTAAAAAGATTCATTTAATGTATATAAAACATGCAGAGAACACTAAGCATGTATTAGTCTGTGGGTATAGAAATATGAGTTACTATCTCCTTAGCCAAAGAAACAAGAGAAAACTTTAAGAGGGAATATAGGTTGAGAAGAATAAATACTAATTCACTGAGCCATCAGCCATAGGCTACTGTTCAATACATAGCAGAGAACCTTCAGAGAACAGCTGCTTCTGGAAACATCAACACTAGATTCATCATTTGATGGGGTAGTTTCATGGGCTGGTAAAATCAGATCTTCAGGTCCTGCTCTCTATCCTGCATGGTAGAGCTAGCTGTTATGGTGCTGCTAATGCCCCTGTGCCACCCCTTAATTACTCCACACAAACACCAAATTATGTGCGCCTCTATTTTAAGAAAACCCACTAGCTGAAACATTGAACTTCTTAAAATAGAAGAGTGAATATCCTTCAATTTCCTCTACAAAAGACCTCTCCATTCTACAATGGTCTGTTTACTCATTACTCAACAGGGAGACCAGGGTCTAAGACTAGAATGCGACCTGGGAGGGTTCTGGGCTACTGGTAGTGCCAATCCTGTGTTTTGTTAGATCTACAGTTGTGTCTCTGTACAGCAGCCCCTATCTCTAAAGTAAGGGCCCTGGCTTAGAGATGACATCTGAGATGACGACACCCCTCCCAACTCAACACTCCGAGTCTATGTTGTATTCTCCCCACCTCTTCTGCAGACCTTTGCCACAGTCAAGTCCCATCCCTATGACTTAATGCCCACCCAGTGGTCAACAGGTCAATTAGAGCAAACAGCCAGAGCCCAGCAAGGCTGTGGGGCATCGACACGTTCCCATTGCCGGCTGTGTCCAGTGCCCTCTGTCTTTGAAGCATGGGTGGAGAGAGCTGCTGCTCCTTCTTCCTGAGCTGTCTGTCAATATGTTGCTCAAGTGTGGCCACACGTCAGCAGGATTTATTCATGACCTGTCTCATGGTCTCAAATTACTTACACCTTTTATGCTCTGTGAGAAAAAGAGTCTTTTGTAAGTCTGAGTCATCAATATTTCCCTATTGCTGCCCAAAGCAGAGTTTTGAAAGCAGAACCCGAAAGGGTCAAATTCTATAGAGAAGGGAAAAAAAAAAAAAAAAAACAACTGAGCTGTGATCTTGGATTTTGAAGAAATTCAAGCGGGAAGAGCCTGTGTGTTTATACCATGGCACCCCCGCACCTCCCTCCCCATTAGTCCCGAGACCAACTTCTTAGCTTAAAAGGGCAGCGTTAGCTCTCCTCTGTTTAAGGTTTACTCCTAGTGTTGCTCCCTCACAAACCTATTTTCTTCTTACAACAGTGCTTTGTACCCAACTGTACGGTAAGAGCACCTGGAGAATTACAGAATCTGAATGCCCATTGTCCATGGAGAGTCTTATTTTATACACCTGGGCTGAGGACCCAACATCACTGCAATTTTCTTTTTAAATGAAAAAAAAATTTAGTAAAAAATTAAAAAATGAGAAAACAGTGGATTATTAGTTTCAGATGTACAGCATTGCCATTTGACACCTGCATATGATGATGACCTTATCTCCAAAAAGTCTAGTTTCACCCATCACCATATACATGACCCCCTATACCTGATTTACCCATCCCCAACTCCCTTTCTCTCTGGTCACCACCAGGCTGGTCTCTTTAGCCAAATTTTATTTATTCATTTATTTCTTTATATTCTACCTGAGTGAAATCATATAGGCTTTCTTTGACTTCATTTTCTCAGCATAAGCCCTTCAAAGTTCATTCATGTTACTACAAATGGCAAGATTTCATTTTTTGATATATAGTAGTAGTATTCCTTTGTGTATGTACTACATTTTCTTTATTTGCTCATCTGTTGATGGGTGCTCAGATGTTTCCATATCTTGAATATTGCAAATAATGCTCCAAGGAAAGTCAGGGTTTATCTTATCTTTTTGAATTAGCATTTTATGTTCTTTGAATGAATACCAAGAAGTGGAATACGTGGGTCATAAGACAGCTCTAAATTTTGGGGGAATCTGTATTGTTTCCCACAGTGACTACACATTTTACATTCTCACCCAACATTGTACAGGTTGCATCCATTCCTCATTGATACTTGTTTCTCGTCTTTTTAACAGTAGTCATTCTCTTAGACCCAACACATATTGTGATTCTGATTTTCATTTCCCTAATAAGAGATGGGCATCTCTTGAAGTGCCTATTGGCTATCCTGTGTATCTTCTTTGCTAAAATGTTTATTCAGAGCCTCTGTCCATTTCTTAATCTGGATGTTTGTTCTTCTGTTGAGTACTTTATATTTTTTGGATATCAACCCTTCACCAGATGTGCAATTTGCAAATATCTTTTTCCCATTCGGTCAGTTGCTTTCTCATTTTGCCATCATCCTAATTTTAAAAGTTCCCTGGTGATTACCATGTGCAGTCAGGAATCCTGCTGATGCATGCCGAGAACAGGGTCACTTATGAGTAGACCCAGGTTATTCAGATTGACAAGTCAGCATGCCTTTCCATGGACTGATAATGAGAGCCATCAATGAGAATCTGGACATGCTTGTGGAACCCCTACCTGCAGGTAGAGGATGGGGACTGGGGGAGGCAAAGCTCTCGATCACAAGGTCAACTGGGTGTGTTTAATGCAGTGGACCAAGAGGTTCTGAGGTGGGCCACCGCATGGTGGTTATGGTTTTCACAGTAAAGCAGGAATATTCAGTCCCTAAGTCAAAGTCCTCCCCTTCACTACACACATCAGCAGCTGCTGCCTTTCTATGCTCTGTGTGTTCATGGTGCCTATTCCTCACCTAACACGTTCTTCCTACATACACAGTGTCCGGCATCTCTTTTGGGTGTTTCTTGCTTTCCCCTCCCTGGTCTCTTTTGCTGTTTTCCACACCTTCTTTCTCCCACTCAGAGATTATCTGCTTGAGAACCATACAACTGTTTCTCCAGGAAGATCTGGCATCTTTTAATGCAAAATGGTATTCAATGTTTATATTTTTATTGGATCAACCATTGCTGCTAGATCTTTTACAGGGGACAGTGTTGGGCAACTACAAATGAGGAGAGAGCATGAAATGAATGTGGCAAATCTAAACATACTTGTGAGAAAGTAGGAGGCAGAGCACAGGTCTGAGGCAGGTAACAGGAAGGGGAGGCAGAGGGTAAAAAGAGGGAAGAACACAGGGAACAGTGGTGATGGTTCATGGGTAATGTGGGAGTAGGAGATTTAAGGCTCTTTCTATAATTCTTTTGCATTTTAAAACCTTACTTTTGAGGTGCTTGCTAGGTTTATGATTCTTATATTGCCCTTTTGGTTTTCATTTTCTGAAATTGTTTAAAATTTTCTGATTCTTTAATTTTGTCACTGAATTTTCATAGTTCTAATTTATGTTCTTGCATGTCTTGCATAATTTAAAATATTTTTAGTCCATTCCAAAGTGCCACATTTTTTGGTTTTTGAATATGTGCCTTTTTGGCATGTTTTCATTGTCACATATCTCTAGCGACATTTTGCTCCTTATTCTTTTTTTACTTACAGAAATGCTTATGGACTCGAACTTGACATTAATCTGTTGTTAATGTTAATGTGAAGTCATTTTCCTTGTTCAAAGGATGAAACTTCCATAGCTTTTCTAACTTCACAATCCCTCTTCTAATATTTTCATATAGATGAGAAAATGTGGGCACTCTACGCCCTCACCACTTTGATCTGAACCTCCTCTCCTATGACTCCACTGCTTGTCCTATCAATTTTGATTCTACAGCGGGTCCCTGAATAAGTCATTTCATTCTGTGTCACTTTGTTATAACACTGTTGAGAAACAACTGGTGAGATACTCCACTGGGGGGAAGGGGGACAATCTGCCTAAGAGGTGGACAGAATAAAACTGCTGATGCTGAATGAAATAACGTTACTCAGGACCTGCTTTCCTTATATGTCATTTCATTTAAAGCTGCAATTTCCAAGAACAGATCCACAATGCTAGGTGAAGAACTATTCTACTCTTCAGTATTTCTCCTGGATGTGGGATTCTGTCCCAGTGAGTCAGTTTTGACAGTTTATAGCAGTGGGAATGCTAACTCTTCAGCCCCCACGAGGGACCTCTTTCAACCCTGATTCCAGGTGTTGTTCTCCATTCCCCCACTACACTCTTCTGTACGCACCTGCTGACATTTTTAGGGTTCTCCCCTTTCATTCATCATTCATTGGCCCCCTTTGTTTTCTCCCACAGAGACCTCTGTTTTGCCGACTACTGTTCCTTTGTCCCAATCCACATATATTTTAGGGTTTGCAAGGAAGCCTCGACACAAGATTTTGATGGATGTTGTCCAAAAGCTTTCAATTTTTCAACTCAGTTGTTCTGCCTCTTTTCATAGGGTTTGCAGAAGACCCAGAGGTTACCGCCACTATTTCCCCAGCACTGAAATATCTGTATTTTCACTGATAATTTTTTTTCCCCACAGAGAATAAAAGGTGTAAATAATTTGAGACCATGAGACAGGTCATGAATGAATTCTGCTGATGTGTGGCCACACTTGAGCAACATATTGACAGACAGCTAAGGAAGAAAGAGCACCAGCTCCTCCCTCCACCACCACTTCAAAGACAGAGGGCACTGGACACAGCCAGCAACAGGAACGTGTCGATGCCCCACAGCCTTGCCGGGCTCTGGCTGTTTGCTCTAACTGACCTGTTGACCACTGGGTGGGCATTAAGTCATAGGGATGGGAATTGACTGTGGCAAAGGGGGACGTCTGCAGAAGAGGTGAGGAGAATACAACATAGACTCAAGAGTGTTGAGTCGGGAGGGGTGTCAGGTCACCTCAGATGTCGTCTCTAAGCCAGGGCCCTTACTTTGGAGATAGGGGCTGCTGTACAGAGACATGGCTGTAGATCCAACCAAACATGGGATTGGCACTGCCAGTAGCCCGGGACCTTCCCAGATCGCATTCCAGTCTCTCAGACTGACCTCCAGGCTGCATGAAGAATAAACAGACTATTAGGAAGAAAGCACAAGCTGGAACAGGGAGGGAGGCAGGGAAGCAACTGCGGCCTCCCACATGGCTGTCCAGCACCAAGGCTTCTCCCTTAAAGAGATGAGTCAGCAGCCTCAAGTGTATGCTTCAGACATTCTTAAAGAAAAACGA
This sequence comes from Uropsilus gracilis, assembly GCA_004024945.1. Taxonomy (NCBI): domain Eukaryota; kingdom Metazoa; phylum Chordata; class Mammalia; order Eulipotyphla; family Talpidae; genus Uropsilus; species Uropsilus gracilis. Next base: position 15,478 of record PVHY01009668.1, read on the forward strand.
CTTGAAGCTGCTGCTAGAAAGAGGAAATGAAGAAGCACTAAAAGGCATCACTGTCATGTGGGGATGACATTCATGGGGCACTCAGAATGTCACCCCCTTCTGACAACTCAAACTGTCTAAATGTCACGCACCTTACCCACGCTAACTGAGCAGCTGCTACTTACCAGGCCCTCTGCCAATACTGCAGAAATACACACAAGTTCAACCACCTTTCATGAAGCCTGTGTAAGTCAAGTACACAAATCATGCTGAGGTGATAAACCAAACAATGCCATGACACCAAGGAAGAGTACACAGAACATGGAGCTGATGCATGCACACTAGGTATACAGCTACAAAGCCAGTTGCAGGCTACAGCAGCAGCAGAAGACTGAGACTCACACCACGAAAATCTCTACCACCTTGCCAAGGGAATGATTGGGAAAGGTCAAGACACCATGTTCTCATCACAAAACCATTTTTGTGAAATACAAGTAACATCAATCGAATGACAAGTGGCAGAGGAACAGAATCACTTCACTGGAGAAAAATCAAGCTAGGGATCCCACTTCCAACAAAGGCACCAGGTAATGTGGTGAGGAGGGAAGCGTGTATACTCGAGGGCATCATTCATTCATTCATTTGCTCATTCAAGAGCGCTGGCACACCTTTAATGTCCTCAAGATTCAGAAGTGCTTATTTAAGGATCTTGCAGCAAGGGAGCAGCACAGCAGAGGCAGGAGGGTGGTGCAGAAGACAGAGTTAATTGCACTTTGGGCAGGTAAGTATTACAGAAAGCCTAGGGACACAAAGGAAGTTACTAATATTCCAAACAATAATTAGCCTCCCATTGTGGATTTGTAGCCAGTGACTTAAAGAATCCCTGCTGAAGTTTTCCTCCTTCAGCAACTTCACTTCCAAGAAGCAGTTGGGAGGGAGAAAGGGTTTTTTACTTACTCTTAGCCTGCTCAGACTGTGAACTACCTAGAGCCTATTTTTTAGGTCCCACTCTGGTCTTTCTCCTATCAGAAGGGTTTACGTGGACATGGCCTCATCCCTATCAAGTAAGCTAACTAAATCTCAGATTGCCAAGCTCATGTGTTTCAGATACCAAAGTGTCCTCCAAGCAGCATTTAAAGCCATCTTGTGAGTCATAATGATGCACATAGATGTAAATGAAGGCTATTCGAAGTCATTTCTGCTTGGGATGCTCCTTCCAAAACAGCCTGGTCTGAGAACACAAGGTTGCGGTCACTGTATCCAATCTTTGTGATTTCTCTTAGCTCCATTCCTTCAGTTTCATGCTGCCTATGTTCATTTCCAGGTCTTCAGACCTGGGCTTTTAGACCAGTCTTCCCTTCCTCTTTATCTCTGCAACAGCCCTTAGCCACTCCTTCCTCCTGTGCATCCGCGTGTGTGTGTATATGTGTGCACAAATATATACTACATACCATCCCCTAGGAAACACATTTTTGTTCCCCACTGTTCATAAGATTGAGTCGTTTCTCTCAAACCTGATATTTAAAGACTCCTGTGTCTCCCTATCTGTTATTTTTCCATTATCCATAGTTTCCTTATTATTCCCTTCTCCTTAAAAAAAAAAGACTAATTAGACCTTCCATTTAAATTCACCTCTCATCTACTCATCCCACAGCATCATCCTCCCTCATCTTTTCTTATCAAAAAGCTACCATGCTACCATTTCCTTTTTGTGTGCATAGGGTCATCCCACAATAAAAGATGTCTCCTTCAACCTCTGGCAACTCAAGTGGGCCAGAGGCCTGAATCCAGCAATTGCCATCAACTGCTGAAGTACACGATATGCTTCCTTAACAGTCTCTCCTGGTCTGCTATAACCCCTCCACCCACTCTTCACAAAAATGCTACAGGGGTAGTTTTAAACTTCAATATTCATCATTTTCTGCCCTTGCAAGGCCTGTCCAAAGTCACAGACTAAGCTACAAGCAACAGGAGTCATAGCCAAGGAAGAATACTTATGAGCTCTTACCATCTTAACAGTCTACCGTGAGTGTCACAAAAGAGCAAGCCTAGGTGTCCATCTCTGTGACAAAAGCAAGGCCTCATTCCTGCACCAAAGCCTTGGACCAAGTATGTCCCAGAACTGGATATGGAGTAATGGTGGACAAGTCATCTAATACTGAGCCTTAAAACCACAACAATAAAGGGAAAAAGGGACATCGTAGAGCCTGGTTGGAAGGATGGAATGGAGTTTATCAAAACAGCTAACCAGACACCCTCCATAGAGAGCATAACACACTGCATCTCTTCCCAAAATCACCCAATGAGGCTAACTTCCTTCGGTCTTTGATCTTCAGCACCAGCACTGTGCCTTGAACACAGAAGCAAAATAAATATTTCCTATACTGTTGTACTTATTTCTATTGCTGCATTTAGGAAAGTATATCCAGGGGACAGAAACTACATAAAGAACAATAAAGGAAGAAATCAAAATGAATGCATGGGAAGAAAGTGAATATAGGTGATACCAGAATTTATGAGGTAGGACACAATATTCATAAGGACCATCACTAGGGGAAGACTCCAGTTCCTCTTGATTTTTCTACAAAATCATCTTTGCATGGTCCAGAGCTCCAACTCTGAGCATCTCAAATTTGGCTGCTTGATTTGATTTGAATCATCTGAGAGCATTTATAACTGCTAGCGTAGAGAACCCCCATTTCCAGAAAGATGCAGCAGATACTTTTCCTTTTTTCTAACAGCCACTAAAAATTCTAAATATCAACAACTCCTTTAGATATGAAACAAGAAGATTCTAAAAGATGGAGAGGAGGAGGTACACCAGCCAGAATTTCAGCCCCAGGACACGGCACTGCATCTGAGTTCTCTGGGCTTCTTTTAACCTCATGTAGTACAGACTCGCTGGTGAAGCCAGAGATCCAGGCACTCTGAGAGACACAGAAAAAGGTGGGGGGGGGGGGCGGAGGCGCAAGAAAAGCCTCTTTTCTCTAGCTGCAGGGCCAAGAAAAGGCCAGCCTCTGTGACAATAAGCTTTTAGACAGTGACAGCTTTACTCTGCCAAATCACACAGGAAAAAAATCTGCAGCCCCGACCCTCTCCCCAGTCTGTAACTAGACTTGAGGCAGGAGAGAGGCTCCAAACTCATCTCCTGCCAGGGATATCAGAGAGGCTGAACGAGATATTGGGGTATCAGACCTTCACCCTTACCTGGGGACAATATGGCCTTCTTCTCTCCCTGCTGGGGTGCTCAAGGAGGCTGAATGGAAAGCCAGACCTTTCATCACTTCCCAGCAGTAACAAGGCCAAGCGTCTGTAAAGGCAGCGCCAGAATCAGTAATGAGGTCACCTGCACCTTCAGTCAGCTGAAGCCAATAAATAATCGAGTCTTCATCAACCCCCCATCTGACAATAAGGGGATAGTGTCCTCCCCTAGGCAGCCCTAGTCATTGGTGGAGGACTCTTGCTAAAATTGATTTCATAAACATTCAGAATCTCGTAACATGCCACCTAAATTATGCAGGTTTCAGTCAAAAGTCATTCATCATTCCAGAAATCAGGAAAAATTTCAACATCAATGAGAAAAAAAAATTTTTCAAAGATACCACTCCAAGATGACTGACATATTAGAATTACCTGACAAGGATTTTACAGCAACCTTCACAAAAAAGCTTCAAATGAGCAACTACCAACAAGCTAGAAACAAAGTCTCAGTACAGAAACAAAAGATCTCAAAATCACACTGCTCCCTATGCCCCAGACTAATTGAATTAAAGTCACTGGGTCTATCCAGGCAGCAATATTTTTTTTTTAATTCCCCAGAGTGTCCAATAAGCAGCCAAGTCTGAAAATCATGCTCTCCAAACCAACATGTCTATCAAAATCATCTGGAAAACTAGATTAAGGACATACATCCTAACCCTCTGCTACATCAACAAGTCTAGGCCTCTGCCTTTTTTATTAGTCCCCAGGAATTTTGAAAAAGGTGATTCCAGGTGACTTTAACTTGAAGCTTGAGAATAGTCACCTTTTAAGTAATCAAAAGAATGTGTATGACTCCCCTCATTTGAGGACACTGCAAAATCTCTACCTTGAAGGAGGAAAGAGTCCTGATGAAGTGAGCTTGAAAGAACAGGTGAAGTTTTGATGTTAACTCAAACTGGATGCCAAGTTTAAGGAAAGAAAATTCATGCACATTGGGGGCCAGCATGAAAATGCAGTTACAGTACAGGTTATGTGTGTTTATGGGAACAGTATGAGAGCGAGATCATATGTTACCTGTCACTTGGCCCGAGAAGACATTAATCTTCCTCTTGGCAGAAAAAGAAAATGCTTCCACATGAATGCCTCTTTCCACCCAAAGAGACCAAAACAAAAAGGGAAGAGTTTATTATCAAGAAAGGAAAAAAAGGACTCAAGCAGGGAGTTTTCCCATCATGCCCTGTGGGCTGAGATGCCCAACCCAGAGGCAGCACCTCCTGATGAGAAGCTTTTCAGCATTTCCCCTTTTGAGGAGGGACCTGGGGCATTGAGTCACTGAAGATGGAGGCCTGTTGCTAGACACAGAGCTGCAAAAAGACAAGGCTATTGGTATTGGCAGGAGCAGGAGGTGGGGGATCGCAAAGAGCCCCAGTCTCCAAGGTGGAAGGGGCCTCTTCTCATTTGCCATCACTTTGGTTCCCAATCTAGGATTGGCGACACACACAACAAAGAGTTTTTCAGCTCGCCAACTGCCCAGGAACGCACAACAGACCTGTGCTGATCATGGGTCTGTGCAGGTCACGGAGGGGCTGAGAGACTACCTGCCCATTCAACCCAGCCTCCAAAAGTGAACCTCAGAGACCTGAGAAGGGAATGAAACAGCTCCTTTCCTGGGGCTATTGTAGAGCTCCTTAGCACATGTTAAGTGCTGTGACCCAGGTACAGAGGTGAGCACCTGGTTAACCTAGCTTTCAGCATCCCAAGAGACAAGGGGCGCATAGGTGGGGTGCGGGGAGGGGAAATGCCCTGGCCAACTGCCTGGGGTGACTCACATCCCACTCACTGCTGGACGCATGGTGTGACAAGTTACCCTGCCTCAGCATCGACATCTGTAAACTCAGGTGCCGAGGATCCCTGAGCCACCAGGGCTAGAGGAGTTCACCATTTCATAGCATGTGGCACATGGCAACCTGGCCAGCAGCACAGCCTGGAACACAGCAAGTGAGAGCAGTCTCAGTGCAACGATGGTCAGTTCTCTTTCTGCGTGGCAGCATAAGCTGGAACTCCAGAGTCCACAGTCCAGGATATGGGGTAAGCCAGCAAATAGGCAAACCCTATCATCTGACATGCCTTCCTCCCAGCCTTCCCTTTCTTTCTTCTCAAACACACATGCACATGCACACACAAGTTAACACATGCAGGTACTGTGTATTCAGGCCATACTCATGATAAATGGCCCTTCTCAGTCACCCCTTGGGAGGAAAGACCAGGCCTCATTCAGCTCCAGACTGACCATCTCAACAGCTTTCCCAGATAACACGGAGACCTCAGGACCACACAGGGCAGTCCCACAGTCCTCAGTTCTCATGGACAGACCACAAGGGTGTAAAACCATCTGGCTGAAGCCCTGTGGAAAATCAAGAGGGTTCTGTGCAGGGGCAGAGAACAGGACTTTGGAGTGTTCCAACACTCTGGGTGTGGGACTTTGCTGGAAGAGTCATTTTAAGTAACTTTTAAAGCCAGCTGCTCCGGTGCTGAAAAGGAAACATGATGCTGAGTATAAAAATTGAAAAGGGAAATGTAAGCATCACAAGGTATAATTAATCCCATGATGCAAGATTCCTGCTGCTTAGATTACCTCTACTTAAAGAAATATTTATTCAAGAAATTCAGAGAAAGACAGTGAAGATAGACTACATGTTTAACAAGGCTCTATGATTTCTAATCCTAACAAGGATTAAAAGCTGGAACAAATGTGATGGGGGCATGCACCAGAAGCTGGTTAACCCCTTTTTATTCCTTCCCAAGGAGGCTGACTGCTATTTTAAGCCCACAAAGTAGTCGTGATGTCTACTCAGGAACCTCAGGAATCAGAGTAATGCTACAGCTAGGTATTTTTTAAGCAGGCATGTAAAATGAAGGTAATGCACTACTCAGCCTCTGACTTATAAAAGCACAGAGTGTAAGCCAATTTCAGAGACCAGACTCATAGACAGTAGACTTATATTACAAACTGCAGGGTTAAGTAACAGCAATAATAAGAACAGAGGATGCTATGCGGACATGCGCCTAGTTCAGAAGTCCTCTCAGATAGTCCTAGGAGGAATGAGATGTTTGCATCTTCTCTTTACAGAGGACACAGAAAGAGAGAAGTTGAGTAATTTGCACAAGGTCACACAGCAAGTGCGGGATGGCACGGGAATGGGAACACAGTTGGGCTCTCGAGTGCATGCTGTGTTGCCAACCAAATTCATGTCCAAAATAATAAAACAGCTAATAAACGAAATAATGAGTTGGGGATGGGGGGATGGCCAAACATTAAACAAGAACCCAGTAGGTTGAAAATACATTCTTTACTAAGAAGTGACAAATATCTACTTCGAAAATATCTACTTCTACTGGCCTCATGTGCTATAAAGAAAGATCCTAAATCCATTGCATAATCTTCATTGGAATTCCATTTAATGCAGGGGAAATGCTGACAAGTCACATGCTTTGGAGGCAGTGGCATTCGGCAAGAGGGGTGGGGGACCCTCTCAGATCCCCACCGGAACTGAGAGTTGTAGACCTACAGCAAGAGAAACCATCAGAAGAGGGTGGAGCCAGCAGCAGCATGCCCCAGTCAATGCAGAAGGCTCTGGCAGTCCACACGGTAACAGCAGGTATCACTTATTCAGAATACATATCCCAAATGCCAAGGCACAGCACTCTGCACAAAAGACAAAGAGTTTGAGTGACAGGGACCTGATGACTAGCAGTGGATAACAATCAGACAGAGGACCATTCGAAACAAGACCTGGCTGGTTCTTTGACAGACAGGAAGGACAGAAGACCTCACTGCACGGCATCTGGCCTGAGCAATGCTCAAGAAATGGTAGGAGGGGTTTGAGAATGAGGTGTAGGCCTGTGGGTTAAAAGGCAGGATGGTCACAGAGAACTGCCAAAAGCAGAAAACTATAAGGTGGTAGTCTTAGAGTTTCTGAGTGGGAAAATAACTATTTCAGAAAAATTAACAATAAAGGGTTTACAGGATAAAGTAGATGCCCACAGAAAGGTCTTGGACAGCAGAGTGAGAAGCTGTGAACAGTCTGGCACATTCAGAGGCAAGATGATGGTCCAGTCAGTGAGATGGGATGGATGGGCAGCACTGGGAAACCAGAGAACTAACTGCCTTATGAGGAGCTGGGATTAAGGAGATAGAATGAGACCACAGAGGTACTCGGCCAACAATCCAGAGCTGGCTACCTAATGAAAGGACTCAAGCTGTGCTCCCTAGTGTCAGGTCTGAGAACCCTAGAGGCTGGTGGGCTGGGATAAGGGGAGATTAGACTTGCAGCTTACAGAAGTGCTAGAGAAGCTTAGAAGAAAGATCTGGAGTTGGGGCTGGAGATCTAGAAGCCCATCTGCATGAAGAGGTGGGGGGTGGACCTTCCAGTGAAGGTCAAAGAAGAGATGAGCCAGCAAAGGGGGTACAGATACACCAGCTGAGACTCTATATGAAAGGCACTCCATGGACAACAGTCTGCTCAGGAGCAACAGGCCAAGAGCTGGGGACAGAGAAGGGCAATAGAAGTGTCTATATGGCAGCCCAAAGTCAGGAAGATAAGACCCAGCATTAAGTGGATATTGAGGAAGTACACAGAGTAGCCCAATCTCTCATAAGGCTTAGTCATGGAAAGAAGAGTAGGAAAAAAAGTTAAAGGAGGAGGAGGAATAAGAGTGATTTCACATATGACGGCCACATGTATTCCTGGGTAGAGTGGCTAGAGCCCAGGAAGAGGAAATGGACTTGTGGAGGTGGGTATGGGTCAAAGAGGTACTGAACCAAGATTCAAAAGACATGGGCGGCAGGGGCTAGAAGGTAGATGGATCTTTAAAAAAAAGGAGAAAATAGAAATCATTGGACTTCACTAAAATTTAAAACTGTTTCAAAGGACAATGTTAAGAAAAATATCACCCACAGAACAATTCCACTAGAGGAGTTACATGCAGTGGGAAAAGAACACAAAATTTGGTGGTATCCAAAGATACCTTGACGTTCTCTCAGTGAGAAGTTTCTTCTCTTTAATCTGTAGTGGTCTGTGGGCTGGTTTGACCAACAGCATGCAGGAGAAGTGACCCTGTGTAATGCTGAAAGCTTCCACCTTCACTGCTTACAACACTCCCTCTTCAGAGTCAGCTGCCAAATAAGAGGGTCCCCATGTGAGGAAATCCAAGCTCCCCTGTGCAAAGAACAGCAATCAGATGACCACTAGGGTACTAAACATGGGGGAAGCACATCTAGGACTTTGCAGAATAGACCAATCCAGCTGAAGGAAGATTCAGTAACACATGCAACATAAGAACCATCCAGCCTAGCCCTGCCTGAATGCCTAACTTAGGAACCAAGAGTAAATTAAGTAGATGCTGCTTTAGGTCAGTTAGTTTTGAGGTAGTCTATTCATCTGCAATAAATAACAAACTGATTTGAAACCAAGATTAGTTCTGATTCTGCCCTTATCCAGCCATGTGACTTGTGGCCAGTGACCTTCTTTCTGGACTTCAGTTTCCTCATCTGTAAAATGGGGTGCTGACATAAGTTTCTTTACAGCTCTGACAATCTAGATAATACATTCTATGCATATAGAAAGTCACCATTAAGGAGCTAGACCAGGACTCAAAGAAGTGGGGTGTGAGAGTTAGATGAGGGAGCATCTATACCTGGCACATGGCAAGTGTTCAGTAAATACCCTTATGTTCTGGTACATATCAGTTCTGTGACTCTTAACAAGTAAATCTCTCCAATTCCCAATTATTTCATCTGACAGAGGAGATAACGCAAATGCTTCTGTTTCCACAAAAGGAAAATTCTTTGTATGTGAAAGTCCCATTCAAATACAAAGTTGCCTACAAATCTAAGGTATAACATTGGTATTAATGTCTTTATTATTCTTTCATCCTTAGAAATTCCCTTCATCCCCAGCCAGCAGTGGGTTGATAGCCCTGGTCTGCAAGATAATATGCTGGAAGAGGCAGGAACCAAGGGTCACACAGTTTTCAAAACGAATGAGCCTTTGCCACCTACCATCAGCAAGCAAGCCACATGTCCACAGTGAACACTGACAGCAGGGACCTCTGAGAAGCAGCTCCAGCCAAAGGGTACACCTGAACAGCCTAAGATTCAAAGTTTGAAGAATTTCCTACATCACAGGCCAAGCAGTTAGCAGTCTGAAGCTGTCCCACTGGAGAGTCTGAATCAGAGTTCTGCCCAACACCCAGTGAACACATCATAAACATCACTAAATGAACAAGCACTGAATTTGAGAGTGAGAAGTCAGAGTAGCAGGTTTAAATTCTGGCCTTGCCATTCACAGCTGTGTGCACTAAAGCAGGCAGCAACCTCACTGCACCCGTATCTTCATTTATAAAACACGTAGAAGGAGACCCATCTTCAGGGAAGTGGTGAGAATTACATGAGTACTGCAGGTGGAAAATATCTAGTATTCCCAGAGCTAATTAAATGCATAATTAAATTAACTGCCACCCAGATGCCCTTCAACCCTAACCGCAGCCTTTCAATCACTGCAAACCCTAAAAACTAAGCAGCAAAGCATCCAAAGAGTCACTCCATCCAGCGTTGATTCTGAAAAGCTGCCGGCCCTTGGGAAAGAAAGACCTGCGCTCATTTTCCAAGGGTTCCTGACAAGGCAGCAAAAGCGTATTTACATTTTACAGTCTGTGCTTTTCCAAAACAAGGGAGGAATGTGGTGTGGATTCAACCCAGTTAATTCCCAGCAATGTGCAGTTCCACCGATGCTGCTATGGTAGAAGCAAGCAAGGAAGCACTTGCACAGTACACGTGTACAGAAACACTTCTGCCTCCACGCCACTCAGGCTTCAGCCAACAGGGTTTGAATGAGTGTGTTCAGCACCAATTACATGAGCTGGAACTTAGCACCCAGTCCCCAAAGTCAGCTCTGTCCTTTCTCCTCACAGCAGAATCACGGATCCTCTATCTCTCAGATCTGGAATGAGGACGCAGCCTCGGCCAAGACTGGCTCCCCCCTCCTCTTAGCTAGCTCCATGATCTGTGAATACTAGGAAGTTACTATAGGAACTACATCATGCAGCCCCCAGACATTTGCTCAGAAAGGAAACAGCATGTTGGAAAAGGGAAGGTTAGACCCAGCGAAGCTCAAGGCAAGTCTGATGTCCAACGCTCCGCAAATTCTGGTCCCAATTGCTTGTATTAAAACAGCTGGAGGCTCATTGAAGTCAGCAGTACCAGGTGCCCTCCAGGTGTGCCAACCTAATATGGGAGGGTGGCAAGATGCAACTTTTTACTACCCTCACCTGGTGATTCCTATGCCCACTGGACTTGAAACCTAATTGGGACTAAATGCAGAGGACTGGGAGAAAAGAGCAGGAAGGCTTCAAAATTCTTTAATCCTTATCCCCATACTTGCAAAACAGGGCACTGGTAAACCAAGTAAGACAAAAACCAATTTCCCAGTGTATGCGTGCCCAAGAAAATTAAATCACAATTATGATAAAAATTCATGCTTTAAAAAAACCAACTCATCAAGGCAACAGAACTGAATAAAAATTAACCCATACATCCCATCTTAGATGAAGCCGATCTGAGAGAAGCAAGAAAACATCTTAGCAGCAGCCTGCTCTGGTCCTGACCATACCCAGCAACTCAGCTCTGCATTCCAAGACAAGGCTGATGTCAGGGGCAGGAGAGGATAAGTAGAGGTGTCTTCCTAATTCTAGCAAATACGGTTAGGGGAAAGTTAGTGGTGGGAAGGGGAGGTAAGATGCACCAACTCACATCTTCATGAAAAGGAAAAAATGTCTAAGGAAAACTGACTGCACTGGACACTTATCAAATCTTGGGAAATGTTTCTTGAACTGAAGGATTCACCACCTGATGGGATAACCCTTGCAGAAGATGCCAACTTCCTGCATCTAAATAGCTGGAGAAAAAGAAAAGGGAACAGAGTAAAATTTTCTGCTCGGGCTAAGTACTGCCTCTCCAAAACCAGCACGATACACACTTGGAAAGGCACCTATGGGTGACAGGCACACAGCAGCTGTTGAGGGTCCCAGGGTCATGGAGGAAGAGCAGAAGGAATGTGGAGTAGAAGCACTGATCCTAGGAGTTCTGAGAAGGGCACTTCAGTTGTAATTCCAGAAACCAGAAGTCCTCGCTCTGAGAAGGACATCCCAGGAGCCAACCTGAGGGACCAGTACCCCCCAAGGCTGAAAATCCTAGGCACCCCAGCTTAAATTCTTCACTAGTCCCTGCTAGTTGATGAAACTTAACATTGTCACAAAACTAATAAATGGGCAATTTTCACTCCCACGTCCCCCCCCCCCCATCAATGGCTGGCATTAGCAAAGCAAGTGTTTAGAAGTGGTTCTGACACCTGCACAGAGTTACCAGGAATCTAAAAACACCCCTGTGTTATTTTCCTCGAGCAGCAAGCAGGTACCCACCTCACCCCCTTTTTTAAAAAAAGACGCTCCCGAGAGTAGCTCTCTCGTGGGAGCGCAGCAGGTAAATAACACAAGGGCTCCCCCACACTGATTCTAAAGCACCAGGTGTCCGGACTCACCCGGCTTCTTGAAAGGAGGGGTGCGGGAAGTAACTCAATCCGATCCGGGGTGGGTGAGGATAAAAAGGGAGAGGGCTGCAGGTGGGTGGAGAGTTATGCAGGTGGATAGAGGGGTCTGCGGGGCGCTGGGGGTTATGTCTGCAGGTGGGAGGGGACTGCAGGTGATAAGTGGAATCTGCAGGTAGGAGGGGGGTCTTCGATGAGAGGGGGCTCTGTGGAGGGCAATGCCTTTCAACTTTGCAGGGTCTCTGCAGCTCTGGGCAGGGGCCAGTGTAAAAGAGGGAGTCGCCCTCCCCAACAGTCCCCAACAGTCGGACCCTCCATAGCCTGTCCCCAACCATGCTTCCAGGATGGCTGCACTCCACGCGCTCAGGCGTGCCCCTCACCTTGGCTTCGAAGCAGATGCCGTGCTGGAAGGCGTCCTCGTTGTGCAAAGGGATCCGCAGGTCGTGCCCGTCGTCCACAAGGTTGTACTTGGTTTTACTGGGCATGGTGCCCCGCCGGGACGGCTCCCCTGGAGGCGGCGGCGGGAAGAGGCTTCGAGACCCCGGTAGGAGAGCGGAGAGGCGGGAACACAGTGGGGGCGCAGGCTAAGGCACCCGGGCTGGGAGCCGGGACCCGATCCGCGCCGAGGGCCGGGGGGCGGGAGGCGGAGATGCAGGAGGCGCTTTGGCCGCGCAATTCCAGGAGGCTTGGTGCTGGGGGTGGCGGGGGCGGCGCGGGCGGCCAGGGAAGGGAGCGGTGGCCGGGAGAGGGGGCGGCAGCCGCAGCGGGGTTGGGCGCGGCGCGGGCCCCAGAGCGGCTCGCGTTCGGCCAAGACGAGGAAGCGACGGCGGCGGCGGCGCGGGTGCCTGTCACGGAGACGCCGGACCGGCCGCCGGCGAGCAGCTCCTCCCGCGGGGCGGGTCCGGAGTGGCTCCGCCAGCGGGCGTAGAGACTCCGCCCCCGGGTCCGCCCGGGTCCCAGGCCCCGCCCACAGCCCGCCCAGGCCCCAGCCCCCGCCCCGCGAGTCCCTCGGCCCACGCCACCCGCCGGGCAGGTGAAAGTCCCCGAGGCGCGCTACCTGCCCTTGCCGCCCGGCCTCGGGAACTTCGCCCCGACTGCGGGCGACCTGGGTCTCCGAACCCCAGATTCAACCCTGCTTTTGTCTTTCGCAGCCCAGTTCGGAGACTGGCTGCTATTAACAGCAGCTCAAACAGCGCCTTGGATTTGTTTTTGTTTCTGAAAAGGGGAAGGGACTTATTTATTGCTTTGCTTTTACATTTCATCAGGAAAGTCCAAGTCCTGGTCCAAATCTATTCATAGCCGAATCATTAATTCCCAGAGTCCCCTTCTCTGGAGAATCAAGACCATACCCAAATGGGGGGCTCTCGCAGGGCTTTTTGTACCTTTAAACAGATTTATGACTTGAGTCATGGGCGGTGGGGATGGTTTTAATACCCAAAAGCTCTCAGCCTTGTGGAAATGGGCTAAGTGAAAAAGCAGTGGCAAGGCCAAGGGGATCCAGAACATTTTAATTTTTCTTAATTAAACCTTTTGTAACTGTGTATGGACAAAATGAACTTCCAACTTATTTCTGGCTTAACGTTATTCTCCCTTAGTAAATGCTGAAGAAAGTTCAATTTGCCTTTTAAGAAAAGGCCCATTCACTTTTCTCCTTTCATCAAGAGTTTCTGAGAAAATTTCCCTAATTATTTCCAACTTGAAAAAAATTGGATAATGAAATGCTTCTTATTTCTTTCCTCTCTTTACCGTATAAAATATGCAAATGAAGGGGGCATGGGAGAAGTCAGTGGTCCAATAGTTATCTGTCCAAACCCCATAGAGAAACTATGATTTTGCTCTGATTTATGATTTACTTACTCCACAGTCACCAAAAACCATCCAGCCGGTGCCAAAGCCATCCCAAACAGAGATTGCAAATCAAATGGTGAACTCCTATTGAATTCATCACCTTAAACCTACTCTTTGGGTTCTGTGGAGCCACTCAGGGCATAATAGACCAAGTGTGATTGAATGCTTGCTGTATAGGTCAAGCCTGGAATCACCACCAAGCATCACAGTGAAATAACTTGCAAGGACATATTTTCATACACCATTTCCATAATAAGCTTTCATAAGAGAATGCGCTATTGCCATATTCTATTTCTCATTTTGCACCATGGTGCTAAAAGCACAATTTTCCTTTCCTTTACATTGTCTACTCTCTATATGGAAGTTGTGGCATCTTCTCAGTTCCTTAAATAGATACAAGCTGATCACTATAACTAATCACATATTGTGCTATATAGACTATTATATTCATAAATACTAGTAACAACCCAAAATGAATTGCAGAAAGGATATGCACCACTAACCTTATAAATACAGGACTTGAAAATCTAATCAGGCATGTTTGACTCTTTGAATGTCATGGTGGTTTTAATATGCATTTTAATACACTCACTAAAACCTGGCAAAGGAACTCAACAACTGAAAGAGGAGACCTGAAGTACCTCATTTACTTCTCATATTCTCTCCTGAATTTAAAAATCTCTGGCTTCAGTCTGGATCCCACTGGACTACTGAATTTTTCAGAATCTCATATGTAACTATCAACCATAGTAGACCAGACACAAAGAAAAAAAAGTATTTCAGGGTCTAGCACAGAAATTACTACACTGTAGACTGCCAATCTATGGAATCAAATGTAATAGGTAATATTCACTGAGCTTTCTTTAGGGGTTGAGCTCTATTCTTTGAAACTTGCATGCATTGTCTCTTTTAATGTTCACAATAACCCTAACCATTTAGCCCATCTTAGGAGTTATAGAACTACACAAAGACATTGACTTAAGACCAGGAGGCGGAATCTGAATTCAATTCTATGTCAGAAGGTGTGCTTCCTTCATGGCTTGGGTTGGCATGAAAGACTTCTTACTGCAAATGATATGCATATCAAATTCAGGGTCCCTGGTTTACTTCAGTGCATATTGTTAGACGCTAGATTCATTCCATTTCAATTAGATGCAATGTTCCAAAAGAAGAAGTCCGCTCTACTTAGGCCTCCACCTAAAATAACGTCAGAGGCACTGGGCAATAAAACTCCCTTCTTCCAGAAACAATGGACAGCCCAAGTAATTTCCCCTCTTTATTTCTTAGTAGTGATTTCAATCTTGTTTTTGCACCTTTGAGTATAGTTGAATTTCACCCACAACATTGCCAAATCTGTTTTTAATAAATCAAGTTTTATTTCTTAAAATAAATGACAGTTATATGTATCTTTTCCCACATCTTCTGTATGTTAGACATAGCATAATTTTAATCTGAAGTACATTTAATTAAGAATATATAAGTTGCTAAAGCATATGATAAATTCCATTCCATTTTATTAAAACTTTGCTTTAAATTAATTGTAAAAACTTCCTGTCACAGAACTTTAGAAACTGAAAGTTACAGGGAGACTCTAATCCACCAACTTCATTACAAAGTCAAAGAAAAATTTAGCAAGGTTAATTTGCCTACTTACCACTATACACTAGAACTCCTAGTTCAGTGATCTTTTTATCACACAAGAATGAGTTATATAATAAGAACAAACTTTATTGTTAGCACATATTTGGAGCTGAGACTATTAATCTGGTTTCAATCCTAAATACCTACTTTGCTACACTAAGCATATCATGTGTTTTGTCTCATTGACAGATGAGGAAACTGAGACAGAAAGAAGGAAGCAGTTTGGGTAAGTCATAAAGCAGTCAGTTCTAGGATTCTTCCCATGAATATAACCAACAGAATGAAGAGGATGTCGGCTTGCTCAACTCTGCTCAGATACACAGATAGAACCACAATGTGTAAACAGTAATGTTAAATATTAACAACACGCAGTGATTTCTTTTTCCCATTAGATAACACTTTGTCCCAAAAAGTTCAAATTACTTTTCATGCCACCCTATTTACCTCCATGGCACATATTAAGTTGGAAGCCAAGAGCCCATTTTAAAAGTTGGCAGTAAAGACATTAAATCACTTCTCTGTAGAAGAAAAGAAATAGCACCAGTGACCTCTAATTCACATTTGGTTTATTACAATCTTTTAGTAAATAAGCAAAGAACTAGTAATTTGGGATGTCTGTGCTGTCAGAAAGATTCTTCTGTTTGGATACCAATCTAAGTATTTTTCCTCTAATACCCACTTCCCTGATTTCACCCCCTACCTGCACCAAGGGCAGTTCACATTCCCCCATTGAATTGGTCATTTCTATTTTAAAGGTAAGACTCTTTTTCTACAAAATTATACACATGATGTTTTTTTATAGATCGAATACTCCTTCAGTTGATTTCCAAATGGGGATGCCTTTTGAGTTCCAAGTTTTTCTCAACAGCTTGCCAGTGCAGACAAAATTAGAAGAGGTGGAAAGCCCCATGGATTGGGAAGCAGGGTCTGGAGCTCCTCCCTTTCTAACCCTCTGCAGCCTAGACCAGACAGGCAAGAAACAAATAGCATCCAAGATCATGGTCCTTTGCAGAGGGTCTGCAGGCTGTGGGGCAGCCTTCTTGGGAACACTTGTGGGGAATTAGAGGATATGCAATAAGAAGCAAACCTGAAGAATTTTGAGTTGAAGAAAGAAGGCTGGGTTCTGGCTGGCTTTGAATTTCCTTTCTCATTTAGATGCTTCTAATAATCTCCTGAATGGTGTTACCTTTCCTGGCTTTTCTAGCTCAGAGGATTCTTTTTCACGTTAAAGTTGATAGTTGTGTTTCTTGGCCCAGCTTAATATATCAGGCAAGAAGCTTTTATTGATTGGACAGCCTTTTGGTTGTTCAGCAATAAAGTCATACTTAACCAGTATTCCTGCTAGATTTGTTGGGGGGGGGAGGGCAGCAGAGAACTTAGGGAGGTAGACAGCCTCAGTGTGACAGGCAGTGTGTAATCGACGAGGCACAATCTCTAAGGAGCATGGGAGAAGAGAAGGAGAAGACCCATGGAGATTGTCCTGGTCACATGGAGTTGAAGCTTTACTGAGACCTGAAAAAAAAAGGAAAAGAATTTAATAAAGAACGCAGCGGGAGGAGTGCAAGACATGGAGATAGGGTCTGTGGAGGACAGTAATCTGCTCAGTGTCTTCAGGGGACAGTGAGGAGATAAGCTCATAGGATTGTACCTTCCCAGTGAAGCACAGTTGACAGCACCTGGGGGGGTGGTGGGGGGCTTTGCCATGGGGAGGGGCACTGCAAGCCAGGAGAAATGTTCAAAATGGAACTTGACCCATATTGCTCATTCAGAAAGAGTACCCAATCCCAGCTCACACCACCCCTCAAATAAATAGATACAAATAAATAAATGTCACTTTTATTTAAGTTACAACTGAAAAAAATTATTTGGTGCTAAGGCAGATGATTGTTTTTTCCATACTGTAAGACTATATGGAGTTGATAAGATAGTCCTTGTGCTGTTCTCCTGTACCCACAAATAAAGGATGATGAAAACATAAAGCTGCAACCAATTATACCTCAGTGTCTTGGGTTCCAAAGTCCCTCCAATCTGATCACTTCCAGATGCTTTTTAATTCCTACTTCGACTCCACTTTAGCTTTGGGCCTGTGCCCTGAGTGACAATTCAAGGATGATTTCTCAGGTCCTCTGTTTCAGTTTTGTTTGGAGTGCTTGTTTGCTCTTTTATTTGTTTTAATGTCCTGTAATGGCAAAGAGAACTTGCTATGGAGAATTTTCTCTAGGGTAGCAACTCCCTTGAAAATTGAATTTAGGATCTTCACTTCCAAATTTCAAGCCTTATTCTCAAATCTGGGACTATTTTCATTAGTTATCTATTCTAAACATAAAGTAAGTCCAGCTGTTAGAACTAAGTCTTGTCTACTCAACTCAATCCACCCTGTCATTGTAATTGATCTTAGTTCCTCCGTATACAACCCACATTCTTAAGATAAGATGGCAAGAGAGTTGTGAAAAGTCTGTGGAAACCGTTGGAAATGCAATATCAGTAAATATTTTATTTTCATTATCTCTTTTTGGAGGAGCAAAGCTCTTAAGCAGCTTTTTAAAAACTAAAAACTAAAACTCCCTGCCCCCCAGAATCACCCCCTCAAGTGCTCTCAAAAGAAAAGAAGGAGATGAAGAAACTGGGAAAACAAGTACAGATAGACAGGTGTGTCTGCCTTTTAACTCCCTTCCAGGTCCTGGATGGCCCAATTTGGGCTTTCTGTGTCCAGAGAGCTCAGTTTCAATTACCCCCTGGATTAGCATAACAGGTTCTTCACCCCACACTCAACTTTGTCTTTTGAGTTACACACAAAGGGACAGGCACAATATGTTTTTTTTTTAAATGACAAGCACTTCAAGATAACTAGCAAATTAAGTGTTGAGGCCCCATCCAGAACCCGCATTAGCAGTTTTCCATCATTAGCAACTGCCTCCTTCCCTTAAAAGTTCTTGTAATCACTTTTATAAGCCCCTTGACATCACCAGCTGGCCCCTCTCCACACCACACAGAGCATTTTCCTGAAACAGTGCTGGAGAGGCAGAGCATTTTCCTGAAAGCGGGGGTGGGGGGCTCGGAATTTTTCACCTCTCTGAGCAGCCACTTGGTGCCATTCACTGGCCAAAAAGACCTCTGTAATTTGAGGTCCACATACATTTTTATGTAAATGCAAATCTGACCTTCCATACTACTGTAGACTAACCATCTGCCTCCTCGTGTTCATTGGTAAGACCAAGACATCATTTCTCATCCCTGTCTATTGTGCTTCCACCATATCATCAAGAAAAGTCCTTACCACACCTCATGGTGAAACAATATTCTAGTTAGTCAAACTCTCCAGTTAGCAGAACCATTACCATGGAGATTAAGATGAACACTATGACACTTGGCACATTTCTGAGGAGATGTTTGTATACATCTCTTATGAATAGTTCATAGCAGCACTATTCACAAAAACCAAAAGGTGGAAATAGCCCAAATGTTCATTGACAGATAAATGGGTATACAAAATGTGGTATAGACATACAATGGAATACTATTCAGCTTTATAAAGAATGAAATTCTGATTCCTGCTACAACATGAATAAACCTTGAGGGCAATATAAAGTATGAAAGAAGCCAGTCACAAAAGGACAAACAGCATATGAGTATATGATTCCATTGATAGAAGAGGCAAAATCAAAGGTAGGAAGTAAAATAAAGGTTATTGGAGCTGGGGGGGGGGGGAATAGGGAGTTAGGTTTAAAACTCATAAAGTCTACATTTGGAATAATGACAAAGTCCCGGGTTGGACAGTGTTGATGGTAAATGTGCAGACCACCACTCAGTGGCACACTTACCGATGCTTCCAATGACCTCTAAAAATGTCTCTGAAGCTCTTATAACACTTTCTTCAATAAGGGATTTGGGCTTCTTGCAGAACCCACGGTGACTGCTGTAAATATCAGTCACCATTCTGCTGATGAGCAGGAAAGCTGTGCTTAATCAGGTGTTCTAATGAGATGAGTGTAAATGGTCAGCCATGTACTTTACCTTGTTGCCCTGCATGTTCCTCCACTGACTAGCTGGGATATTAAACACATAGGGGAAATGGGCACTTGGGGACATTAGGATACTGGAAACCCCACTTGAGACCATCTTATATGCTACTTCCACGGAGATTATTTGGTTATTTCCAGGGAAGCTTTCATTTTAAAGCACTGAGGGTTGTAGGAAACTGATTTGTATCCAAACATCAAAGTCTCTTCCATTCCCAGCTATTGGAGATAGATGTTATTTCATTCCTTATACATGTACTTAGTGTCTACTGCATACATTGCTAGAAGATACATCATCTGTCCTGCAGAATTTTCTTGGTTACTGGCTAAGTACCTTTGAACAGCTCTGAACTGCAGAAGCAGTAGATGAAACATTTCCTTTCCCCAAGGAACTCACTTTGATCTATCAAGGATTACTGATATTCAGATAGTGCAAAACTAAAGCAGAAAAATTGCCTCAGCAGGTGCAAAACTGAAGCCATAAAGTTCGGAGTAAGAGAGATCAATTTGTGTGGCAATCTGGGGTAAGTGAGGCAGGAGGTGGGAGAGGACATAAGGGGAGGCAGCATTGGAGTTTGGCAGACAGGGATCATGTTACTTTCATGAGCAAGATCAGAAGAGGAGGACACTGAAGGCAGAGAGAGCCAGACTCGTGCTAACCTTTGCTCAATGGCACAGCGCCTGCACCAGCCTCCTCCGCAGATGCACTTTGAGGTCACCCAAAGATGCTCTGTGGTCAATCAGTGTATCCAGCTCTATCATCTGTCTGCTGAACTCTGCAGTCCTCTCCCAATTAACTCAGGGGCCTACCCACAGGGTTTTGGTAGAGGATGGGTCCAGTAGGCCCCGAGGTGTCTGAGCTGAAACTTTCACCTTTGTATCCTTGACTCAGAAATGTAATGCCATATTCCCAGCAGAGAATGAAGCCTGAACTCCATGGACATGATTTAGGCATTTGTGCATGCAGACACACACAAAAACACATATATGAGAGACTGCAGAGGCAAGAAAGTGTTCTACCTTCTCACTTCTCTTCTGCTCTCACCCACACTCCAAGACAAAGGGTAAAATCCTTTTTTTCACAACACAAATTCCTAGCAGCAATGATACCCTGATCCCTCAGGGTTGTATGTGAGTGGTGCATGTTTTTTGAGGTAGACTACAGTAGGGCCTAAGTGGCCCTGTCTCTTCTCCAAAAGGGGAGGGAAAAGCACACATACTGATCTGCCATGTGCTAGAAGGTGCTGGTACCAGCAACTTCACTGACTTTATCTTACTTACTCCTCACACTCTAGAGACTGTACTTAGTGTGAACTGATATTCTCTCCAAACACACCTTTTTACCCAAAGTTGATTTGATGCAGTTACATTCAGATATGAAAACACACACACACATGATGAGCATGGGCCTAGCCATCACATTGAATTTAAATCTTGGCTCGAACACTTGTTAGTTCTGAAAGCTTAGTAAGATAATTAAACTCTCTGTGCCTCTCTTTACCCATCTACAGAATGGAAGCAATAATGCCATCTATAATGATCCAGATAGAATTCAAAATACTATGGGATGGGGGAATTCTGTGGACTATAGGTAAAAGATTGACCATGAGTTGGTAAGTGAGATAGATACATGGGGGCTCATTATTTTTTTGTCTACTTTTTTGTATACATATGGAATTTTCCCCTTAAAAAGTTTTAGACAATATTATGCACAAGGACCAGAAGTGGAAACAATGCAAATGTTCATCAACAGAAAATAGATAATGAAATGTGATATATATACACGATAGAATAGTATTCAGTCTTCAAAAAGAATGAAATTCTGATACATAGTACATATAACATGGAAGATACTATGGTAACTAAGTCAGCCTCATAAGCATAAGCATGAACTAGAATAAGATTTCCAGGAACTGAGAGGTGGAGGTTTGGGGTAATTACAGTTTTACTGGGTTCAGAGTCTCTGTTTATGAGGATATAAAAAGTTCTGGAGATAAGTGTTGGTGATGGTTGGTGATGGTGATGTTGGTTAGTTTACATGTATTTATCACAATAAAAAATGAAAAATTTTAAAACAGTGAGATCATGCATGTAGAGTACTTATAGTTTCGGGCACCTTGTTAATTCTGTTAATATTGCTGTCATCGGATACACATCATGTTGGCATTAGCAACGCCCCAAGACAAGAGATTCTATCCAGCTTTCCAGGGATGTATTTTGGGGAACTGTTGCATGATTTGACCCCCATGATTCTCCTCTTATTCCTGTGTCCAATCCTGGCATGTGCCTTGCCTGGGTCTGTATGGTATGGAGGATTTCTTGGCTGCCAGGCTGGCATTCAAGGCCTCATAGGCTACAAAGCAGTAACTGCCCCAGTCCCTTTACTGTGGTTTAAGCTGTAGGTTATAATGGTAAAACAGAAGTTGGTCTCCTGTTTACAGATTAGCCAAACTTTGCACAACTCTTCAGGTCCCCTCCCAGAGAGGTGATTTCTATAGACTATACCAGGTTGAGAGGAGATGGCAAAGAATTCAGGGAGCTACTGAGCCCACTGAAAAGCATAATTTTCTTACCTCATAGTCACCAAGAAAAGTGATTCTGATGAGATTGCAGAGGTCTCGAAAAACCACCAACCTAGAAGGTAATAATCCTGCCACTCCCTGTATGCAAACACTTCTGCCTTTCCTCATAAAATATTTATATCATGCTTTCGAATCTGCAGTTCTTTTGCTAACATGATTTCACCTAATCCCTATGAGAGTCTTCCAAGAAGTACAAATATAGTCCCCATCATGCAGATGAGAAAACTGAGGCTTGGGGAGATGGAGTCTCCAGAGGTCTTATAGGTATATGCTATAAAGCTGGGTGGAGCAGGCCAGCCCTCCGCACTGCTGTGGATGCCATCTCTTTAATTCTGGACTCTTCTACTCCACTCCCCCATAAGCCTGCAGCTCTTTTAATGGAAAGTATTTTCTGGAAGGAAGCACATCTGCAAAGTCAAGATGAAAGGTAGACACAGAGTCTCCCGTATGGCCCCTTAAAAGAGGTTCATCCCTAAATTGGTCAGGGCACTAACCTCCAGAAAGGTATCTAGGGATTGCACTGCCTTGACACTTCTCTGCTCAGTCTTCTTTCCCAGACTCATATCTTGGTTTGTTGCCCCCATCCCATGTGACATCTCTGCAGGACATGGAGTGGAAGGTTTGGTGTTGCAAACCTTGTGAGATTTTCCGAGTGCTTGTGAGATTTTCCCAGCACTCAGAACATCTCCTGCCACATTCTATTCCTAGTATTGGCTAAGATTCTGGAATGGATTCAGCCTCACTTTATCTCCCAAGCATCAGTTTCCTCCATTGTCATCATTCACACTAGAAACTATTTCCATGCCAGTCATCTTTCGTACTTGCTCCTGATCATGCCAAGGTCTGAGCTCAGGACAGGGTCACACGCAAAGATTCCAAGAAACAAGAATCTGTGCTGTTCTATCATTTCCCATTTTCCCTTATTATTTACAGCAATTTAAAGTGCTAAAGCTGGAAGATGCCTTTGAGGTCAGCTCCTTCCCTTTTTTTAGGGGAAAACTAAACCATTAAAATTAAAAGACCTGAGAGGCTACACAGCTAGATGACAGCAGAGCTGGAGCGAGAATTCCGGCTTTGGTCATTATCCTATAAGCCAGTTATGATCCACTTGCCTTTAGAACTCTGTAGCACTATGCCAGTGGTCAGGTCCCTGGTGGGCCAGGACAGCTCATCAGTCCCAGAAGTGAACTTGCTTCCCTGTGGTCTCTGGCCTGTTGCTCTCTCTAGAGAAGCAGCCTCTGGTGCCCTCAAGGGGCAGAACTGAGAAGTGCAGAGCCAGGAGAGCCAGAGGCACTCAGAAATGATGCCTCCCACCCACAGAAGTCCTTGGATGCACCCTTATATATTTTAAAGATGAAGAAACATGTTGAAGGCTATCAAAATGTCTGAAATACAAGCTGCCCCTGATGTTTTCAGAAGCTTAGGCCAGACCCCTGTGAGGATCCAGGAGCCCACAGGGTCATGTCCAATGTTTGCTCCCCACAGTGTTTCCAAAATCTGCACTTGAAATGTGTGAGCAGAAAAGAATGAGAGAAAGAAAGAAGAGGAAACTCTTGACTAGAATCTCTGGCTTTCCTCCTTCCTGGTCCTGGGAGCCACTGTGTTCCCCGACCTCAAGGGATGGAGATGGTGACTGTTCAGGATACAGAGCACCAGGGACAGCGGATACCAACTCTCAAGCTGGGGGAAAGGCTGGTCATCCTGCTGAAAAGTCAGGGACAGAAGTCTGACCTCCATGGCACAGAGGTTCAGGGAAGAGGTGCTACAGAGATGTGGGTGTGGAGGGGGGAAAGGATCAGCCAAGGGTGGCTGGGAGGGAAGAACAACAGGGAAGAATCTAGGGACCTGGAATTCCCAGAGCACCAATAGGAGGTAACACCCATGTCACAGGCTTGTTTTCTACCTGAGAGCTAGGAGGAACCCAGTGGCAGCTACATATGCGGTTGTTCTGGGAGAGACATCCCAAAATTATGGCCTTACCTCCACTGGCCACTGACACAGACTGTGCAAGAAAAAACTTGTTCTGTGATCTGTTCCATAGCCCTGATTGGACTTTTATCTTGTGCTGCATGGATCTTGTTCGTTAACTCACTCTCACACTTTACCCAACTGCACAGACATTTCCCCAGTGTGCATGTTGGACAGGTGCTATGCTGCCTAAAGATAAGGGGTCTTTCGTCTCCAAGCCTCCTGCCATGTAGCAAGTTCAGGGCACACTGTCAGTAGTGTGTTGTTTTCAAACAGGACAATCAGGGGGTTGTAAAGCAGGGGCTGAGAGAGAATTTATCAAAATGGAAAGTTCTAGAACTCCCAACTAGAAAAGTGTTTCCAAGACAGCACTAGAAATCTGCACTTTTAATCCACAGCAATTCTTGAATAGGCCTGGAGATTGAGTTGAAAACAACTGTGGGCTAAGAAGCTATGAATTGCTGGAGTTGACAGAAATAAAAATGATATCTATACTATGCAGGAAAAAGAAAAATCTTCCTAAAAGGAAGACATTCTTGTGGCTTGATACCATCTTCACATAGAACATGGAAAAACTGAATATGTGTATTTCATTTTTAGGACAGTACACACTTTATAATGCAAAGCAGTGATGTATTTTTAATATTTTTCAGGCTGATCTTGTGTCTTGAGAAAAGCTAAATGTCAAGATGCTCCCCTGGGAGCAGATAAATAGGAGGTGGAGATTCTGGCATGGTGGATGAAGAGTGAGGTCCTGCCTGAAACAGGCAACAGAGGAACAATCCACTAGCTCTGACACACACACACACAGAGTTAAACAAAAGCTTTTATTTAAAACATGCGTATGGTGCTATTGTAGTAGGAGAACTCTGGAGACTACCACTGAGGGTAGAAATCAAATGCTGTCCAAAAATTAGCATAATGCAAGAAAATAAACAAATAAGAGGAAAATAAATTTTGTCTGAAAAGATAAAAATAAATAAAACATATATGAATTCTGAGTATTTTTCAGCAATAGTGGTTCTAATTCAACTGACTTATGATTGGCTTTTTTAAAAAAAGAGATTATTTTTCATTTGAAATCTTTTTTTATTCAGGGAGTATAGCATGAAATACTTCAAAGATTAGTTTGGGGGAGATAATAAAATTGTACATGTAGTGGAATATGTAATAAAAACTCTCTGAGTAGAAACAGACCTTAAAAGTAAACTCTGTCATTCCTCTCACATTTGTCAACTTCTGCAGAGGAAAGCCATGTGTACCTGGTGACAAAGACCCAACTTGGAGTCTCACCTTTGCCATGTGAACAGCAGTTACATAATCTTAGACACAACAGAGCTTGCTGGCCTGAATTCTCATCTGTAAAGTAATAGGGGGACATGGTCTCTTTCAGCCCTAACATTCCATGACACTCTTACAACCTTCTCATTCCTCTTCATAGTTATTCATAATCTGTACAGGAATGATGAGTTGCTTTTTCACTTTGCAAATTATCCCCCAATTTAGAATGAATGAATTAGAATATCCGTATGTACAAAGATTAAAAACACTAAACCTAAAATTAAAATTTCCTCATCTAAAATGCATAGAATATGACTAAATTAACACCCAATAAAATCAGAAAGGACATGTTCTTGTGTGTTTTCTTCTTTAAGAAGACAGTGAAATAACCCTCAGTACAAGCTGTATTTAAAATGGAATTAGTGTGTTCTTCAATACAAATAAACAAAGTCATTAAAGAAAAGTGATTATTATCAGCTCTCTCTGAAGACACAAACCTTTGCTCCTAAGGACTAATGAGTAATGGGACCAGACAGTATTTTTCTACAGTAAGGTGACCATTCAAGTTATCTATAAAGAACTTCTCACAAGTCTTTCTTAAAATATATAGGTATAAATCATCTTAATTCTAAAGCCATTATTATTACAAATAAATGACTTTTGTTCAATGTTTTGCGCATTCAGAGCATAGTAGGTAGTATGAAGCCAGTAAAGGGGTGATTGAAATCGAATTAAGTTAGTTCCAACCATTACAGAAAGCTGTGTGGAGGACACTAAATACTGAAAATGGAGCTACCTATGACCCAGCAATTCCAGAAATCTACCCAAAAGACACAAAAACGTTAATTCTAAAGGAAACCTGTGCTTCTCTGTTTATTGTAGAACTATTTACAATAGCTAAGTTATGGAAACAACCTAAATGCCCAAAAACAGATGAATGGAGATGTGGCATTTATGCACAATGGGATAAGTGATCAAGAAAGATAAATTCATGACATTTGCAGCAGTATGGATGGAGCTAGGAGGGCTTATGAAAGCAAAATAATTCAGAAAGATAAAGAGAAATACCAGATATTTTCACTTATAGGAAAAATATAGGGAAGCCAAACAAAATATCAGAAAAAAAAAGAAAGACAAAACTTGCAGGCAAACTATATATTGGAGGCATGCAGGGAAAGGGAAAGAGAGAGGGGTCAAAACAGGAGAGGGAAGAGCACAAGGGACATGGTGGCAGTGGTGGGAAAGAGATGGAGCTTACACCCCACAGGAGAAATCAAATACTGTACAAATGAACAATTATGTAAGGAAATAAAAAACATTAATTTTAATTAATTTGATTAAAAATGGAAATAAGCATAATAAAATAAATGGAAAAAGTGAATATGCATCAGGCACTTGACAAACAGGATCCTTGGTACAGTTGACACAGCCCTGGGATTGGTGTCCCCAATGCACCTTGTGGGAAGTGCGATTGTGGCTAATTTATATAATTTCTTTAAGCTTATTGTCACCTGTACAAGGAGATAATTCTACCCAAATATTAAACTTAATGCGAGAACTAAAAGAGATAATATTATAAAGGAAATCTGTTCAAAAATTCAGTTCACTTAGGGTGAAAACTTGAATGTTTTCCTCCACAAAGGGATCTGATTACCAGTTCCAATGTGTGGGTTTTTTTCCCCACACCACATAATTCCAAGTGTCCTACCTGAGTGTCCTACAATTCAACCTACTTCTGACACCCCATCTCTCTACCTGGAGACAATATCACATCTCGCAGGTTAGGGCTCAGTCCTACAAGAACACTCCCTATTTCATATGCCAATTGCAAGTCCAGATTGCCACCTGTGCTTCTGAACACATGGCTATAAATAAGAGGTGCCTCTGACACTCTTTATGAGTTTGGTTAATTCTCAAGAGCAGCTCACAGAACTCAGAGAAACATCTAAATAATCAGATCATCAATTTATTGTAAAAGGACATAACTCAAGAATAGTCAGATGGAGGAAGCACAGAGCAAGATGTAGAAAAAGGGCTCAGAGCCTCATGCTCTGGGTTCCATTCTCCACCAAACCACCAGCCACCTCTCTGAACCAGGCCTTTAGGGGTTTTATGGAGATGTAATATATATACATAATTGGTCATTGACACAGCCCTTAAACCCTTACCCCTCTCAGAAGTTAGGGAGTGCCCTGAAAGTTTCAAGAATCTAATCTCTCTGTTGGTTCTCCTGGTAATCAGCCCCCATCCTAAGGCATGGCCCAAAGTCGCCTCACTGACATATATACATCTTTATTGCTCTCATTCCTTAGGAAATTTCAAGGAGTTCTGTTCATATATATATATGAAAGTATATATATATATATATACACATATATATATATGAAAGTATATATATATACTTTCTCATACATCACAATATCACATCCCTAAGACTAGGAACAAGTCCATCTATTCAGCACCATGCTAGAGGCCCTAGCAATGAAGTAAGAAAAAGAAAAAATGGACAAAACTGTCCTAGTTCTCAACAATAAGATCATGTATGTAGAAAGCCCATGAAAAAAGAAAGCAGAACTAATGAATGGGCATGGCAAGCACAGGACACAAAATGATACATACACAGGGGAAATGACCCCAGTGGGGACTCCAGAAATCCAACTTAGGTAGAAAAATAACACATAACTACATAAGTCATGAGCCATACCCCATAACCCAGTTACATGAGAATCATGTGCTCTTGGTTTTGCATGTGATATATTTTCATAAACTTGCCTTGAAAGGAAATATTTCCATTTTCTCGGAGTTGCAACCATACCTATGAAATAAGCTGGTTTGCAAAGTCTATCTTAGTCACGCACAATCTGATTCCTGGAAGCCACTGATGTTCAAGCAACTTAAATGGACAAGAGAGGGCATTTTCTCCTGAAAGCCACTCAACTTGAGTACAGAAGAGTGTTCTGTTGATACCAATTCTTGAGAAAAAAGGCAAGGATTCATTGACCTGCTCTTAATGGGATGGGCAATTTTAATGGATGTGTTAAACCTTTGTGCAGTTCTATTGTGAGAAAGACTTCCCTGCGTTTATATATCTGTAAATGAATATTCCTATTGTTACAATAGATCCTACATGAGAAACCAGTCTTATTGATTTTGCAATTTACTGAGTGTTTATGGAAGAAAGACCTCAATATTTTGCTGAAAAAGATGCAAAGACTCATTTCATAAGAAGTCATGTAAGTAATTTTTCAGTGCTATCACCAATAATGTCACAGAAACAAAGAACCAGTTACTGGAATCTGGAAGCATCTAAATACCTGCCTGAGCACATCCTGTGTTTCATATATTCTCACTAAGATTTTTGCCATGCTAACTACGTTAACCCTGTTCTAGGCAGAATCCTGAGAAATCAAAACTTTGATGTACTAATCATATGTTCGGATACACTTGTAACTAAACAACTATTAAAATAAAAATATTTTACCACTTATCACTTCAGGTTATCAGCTATATCCCGAGGGACACATATCACCTTGGGACATGCTAGTGTGGTAGAATGAGTATGTAAGTGGAGCCAAATCACTAAATTGAAATCACAATTACAGTTCTGCTGTTTAATAGTTATGTAACATGAAAAGTTAATATTTCTGAGTTTCAGTTTTATTTTTGAAAGAAATACATGCAATAAAAAGTCTATCTGGGAATAATATTTTGGTGACCTGCACTTGCATTTATGTATAAGGCAAGCAAAGTCACATAAGCAAAATCTTGCTAATAGTTCAAATGGAGAGAAATGGGGGTATAACTGAGTCAAGGGAACAGGCAGGATGAGCTCAAAATAGTAAGCCCTTCAGGCATCATTACTATACCCTGAAGTTTTGGTTCCTGAAACACATAAATAATGCATTCCTTCCAGGGGGGGGAACAAGATGATGTTGCTGGGAGACTGAAAAGTTCAGAAGGAAAGTTTTATACTTAAACTATTAAAAGAACTCAACATAGTCCCCATCACAGCCATGAACCAATTATCATTTTAACATTGTAACATGTCAGATGTTGTTACAATACATTCAAACTCAGAGGAGCATTGAGTGACAAGGCATTCAGAGACACAAATGCAAATGTGACCCCCCCCACTCTTGAATACCTTAACATCTGAATTTTTAAATATTTTTGAGACAAAAAGATAAGACTAAAAAATTACAGTGAAAAAATTTGAGTAGCATATTTCCTTTCTCATGACATCAGACCATCATAATATCAGATTTACCCTCATTTTACTTCAGATTTACCTTCATTTTACTCCTACATTTCTACAATCATTTGTTTGTAGGATGTTTTGATATTTATATATACAAGTATAGAAAATCAGGTGAATTATGTGACCAGGAAAAAGAAAAGTATAATTAGATAGTAGATGTAGGTGGTCAGTCAGTATCTTCATTTTCACAGGATTTGCTGATTCACTCTTGACTGGCAAAAGATACATGATTATCACCCAAGAATGAGTAGCTTGCTCATTCAAATAGCCGTGACTAATGAAAATCTGGGCTTATTCACCCAGGTCTTGTGCAAACTGCACTATGAGCTGGAATGCATTCAACATCAGGTAACAGAAAACCCTCCCTCATTTTGATATAAACAAAAAAACTTGCACTTTTCCCCATTACAAGTTGTTTAGAGGTGGGGAATTTCCATGTCTGCTTCATCACGCACCAACTCGTCTGCTTCATCACGCACCAACTCTTCCCTTTAGAATTCTTCTCATAGCCCAATGGTGAACACTGTCCGACACACAGCATTCAAGGACAACAAGATTCACAAATAGAAAAGGGATTGTCTCTCCTAGATTCTCCTTAAAGGGGATGAGAGTAGTTTTTTTTTCTGGAAAGATCTTAATGGCACCTACCACATTTCATTGACCAGATGGAGTCACATGTTCACCATACAAAAGTAACTATGTGGAGAAAACCAATATGGCGATATGGTGGCTTGTAACAAACCTGATTTAACCCTGAACATGGGGTGGGGTTGCTTTCTTATGAGTCACTTGCAAAGAAACGGATCACTGTAAGCAAGAAACCAGGTGGAGATCAATCAATCAGTAAATAGAGCAATCGTGTCTTTCACTTACCAAAATGCCTGAAATGGGAATGAGAAGAGCAGTTAGCCCATT
Source organism: Uropsilus gracilis (assembly GCA_004024945.1). Classification (NCBI taxonomy): domain Eukaryota; kingdom Metazoa; phylum Chordata; class Mammalia; order Eulipotyphla; family Talpidae; genus Uropsilus; species Uropsilus gracilis. Next base: position 45,773 of record PVHY01009668.1, read on the forward strand.
ATACTCTGAAAAAATTTAGCTATATGTTTTCTCACACATGGAAGGTTGTCTGTTTTCTAATAATCAAATTGTATTAAATATTTTTATCATTCTGTTTAATCTCCATTTTTGGTTTATTAACTGTCCTAGGTTGAACAGTATCCACCAAATTTCTTGTTTGCTGGAAACTCAGCCTGTGCCCTTATTTGGAAATAGGGTCTTTGCAGATGTAATATGTTGATTTCATACTGACTTAGACTCATATCCAATGAATGGTGTCCTTACAAGAAGAGAAAATAGAGACAGACAGGATGTCCACCCAAGGATGGAGGGAGACATGGAAAAGATACATCCTCTAATCAAGGGATACCAAAGATTGCTGGCAAACAATAAAAGCTGAGAAAAAGTAAGAGAGGATTCCTTCCTGAAGCCTTCATCCATTTTTGACCCTATGACTTCTTGATCTCAGATATTTGGACTTCAGAACTGTAAGAGAAGTTCCCACTGTTTTAAGATTTGTTTTAAGATATGTAAGCTTATTGCAGCCCTTTGACTATATCTCTGCCTTTATTTTACAGGGTTGTTTTAGAGTTTACAATATATTTAATTCATCAGTTTACTTTCAAAATAGTATGAAATCTCAGGTATAATTTAAGAAATTTAGAGCATTACACCCTTTGTGCTATTCTTGCATCTCATTTCTATCTATAAATCTTATGTTTTTGCTTTAAGCAATGACATCTAAAGATATTTCTAAGGGGGAAAAGTCTCATATATATCCATATATTTATTATTTCTTGATCTCCTAATTCCTTTTTGTATATCCAGCTTTCCATCTGGTATTATTTTTCCTCAGTCTGAAGAACTTTGTTTAGCATTTATTTTAATGCAGATCTGCTGGTGACACATTTTCTCAACTTCTGCTTTTTAAAGATGTCTCAATTTGCCTTCATCTTTGAAGAATATTTTTTGTTAGATATATCAGTATGCTTTAGTTAATAGGCTCCTTTTTAAAGTTTCAGCACTTTAAATAGGTCATTCCACTGTCTCTGGGCTTGCAGTGTTTCTAATAAGTAGTAATGGAACCCTCATTGTTGCATTCATGTGTATCTTAACAATACTTTGATCAAAGAAAGATGACCTGTACACTGATCATCCCAATAGGTGCATGTGATAAACTTGATGCTTATACAAAAAAATAAATCACCTAGGTAATAAATCTCCCAAAACACACTGATATCAGCAAGCATGACTGTATTGTTACACATAATATTTTTCTAATTTCTTTAAAATTTTCTCTCTACTTTCAGTTTTTAGTAATGTCATTTTTAAGTTCTTTGTGTATTATATTTATTCTACTTGAGATTCATCTAGCTCCTTTGGTAATTAGGTTTATAGTTTTCATCAAAATGAAATTTTTTCAGTCATTGTACATTGAAACATTTTCCCCCCTCTCCTCCACCAAATGACTTCAATTACACATATATTAGACCTCTTGAAATTGTCATATAGGTTCCCATGACTGTTGTGGGTTTGTTGGTTTTTTTTTTGTCCCACTAGTTTCAGATAATCTCTACATCATTGAGTTTAATAATAATATACTCCGTAGGCCACATGAAATCTTTTTAAGATGATTAATGTGTTTGTTGCATGGGAGAAGCTATGTATTTTTCCCATTAAATTTTTAAGTAACTATTTTAAAATTTTATTTACTAATTCATCTAGACCTGTCTCTACTGATTTTTCTCACTTATGGAGAACATTTTTTTTTTTTTGCTGCTTTTCATATTTAGGCATTTTATTAGACATGAACATTTTGTCATTTTGTGGCTGACTGTATTTTGACACCTTCTTTTAAAGAAAGCTTAATTTTGTTTTGAGAGGCTGTTATTTGCAGGCCTGTTTGAACCTTTAGAAAATTATTTTTTAAAATGTGTAAGGTGTACTTGGAGTAGATTCTGCTTAGTCACATTGTGAGATCTTTTTTCTTCTGATACCAGTTCTGACATAAATTGGATCTCCTATAATTTAATTCATTATGACACTAAATATCCAAATCAATGTCAGATGCCACAGGTATCAGGACTCAGTCCCATAAGATTGTCCTCACTTCAGATGTCAATCACAGTATTAGATTCCAGGTTACCCATACTTCTGTTCAATTTGACTACAAAGATTGGAGTTCCTACCACGCCATCATTTCAGATCTGATAATTTGCTAGAATAGTTCGTAAAACTTAGAAAAGCACTCTACTTAATATTATCCACTTGCTATAAAAGACACAACTAACAAATAGTCAACTGAAAGAGCGCATACCTCTCTCCAGCATGTCAAGGTGTTTGCCACTCCAGAAGTTCTTAACCCCACAGTTAGGGGGTTTTATGGAAATCTCACTATGAAGGAATGATTGACTAAATCCTTTGCCATGATGATTAACTCAATCTCCAGCACCACTGCCCTCCCCAGAGGTTGGGAATAGGACAAAAGGTCTAAGCTTCAAATCAAGGCTTGGTTTTCCTGGTGAGCTGTCTCCATCTTGAATCAAGATAGGGGTCTGCCAAGAGTCACCACACTGGAACATTAGATGTTTCTATTATCCTTATCACTTGAGAAATTCCAAGGGCTTCAGGATCTCTGTGCTGGGAACCTGGGACAAACACCAAATATCTTCCTATGATTCCACATGCATTGCCAGGTACACCAGTCTATATTTAACAGCCAATTTTCCAGGGAAAACAAAACAACCCTGATTTGTATTGTATGCCAATCTTCTCGTTGTAAATGCACTAAAACTGATGGTATAGTCCAACTACCAGTGTGAAGTCCCAGAATGTGGAGATGGGAGGATGTACTGAACTCCAGTCTCAATTTCTACCAGAGGAAGAGGAAATTCATGGCATATTTTGTTGACAAAATGAGGAGGGCAGCAAACTCATATCTGAAAAACCTGGAAGTCACCTGGGACATTCATAACAAGGGAGTAAAAAAAAAAAGAGGTGGGTAAGGATCTGTGTGTCCTTGAGATGGAGGCATCCCGGAGACTCAAACTGGCACCAGCTTTTCGCTCACCCCTAGTGTTCATCAATCTTCAACATTAGGATAAGGCTGTTAATCAAACAAAGGTTGTGAATTATAGGGAACAGGTGCTTATCTGGAGGCATTGTGTCCAGGCTGGGGCCAGCTTGCTTTGTTAACCCCTGGTGTTCCTCAACTAGGCATAACCATTTAAAACTACATCAAGGAGACTGCTGAGTTGACATTCATAAATCATGTGAGGCAGCTTCTACACACCACTGCCTTTAACCTGGTCACCTTTTGCCCTAATGCTAAATGTTGTACCTAATGGCATAACTGCTTTGGGGTCTCTACTGAATATATAGGTGTTGGAAAAGATCCCTACTCTGGAGGATCCGAAATCAAATATCATGGTGTAAACACTTATTTCTCTCCAGCAATTGTCCCTTTCCTCACCATTTTATTTGTATGACTTTATGAGGTTTCATCCTACATATGCACAGTTCAGTCAACAATTCAAGAGGAAACTGAATGCAGCTTTCAGAGGTTCTTTCTCTAGAAGCTCCAACCTCTCTGGGGCTCTGCCTTTCAAGTTCAAGATGCCTTGACTTCCCTGAACTCTGTCTCTCCTATGACCACTGTGACCTACTTGGGTTTCCCACCTGTCTCTCATTCCAGAACATGCCTCAGGCAGGAACATGTAGGTCTCACCTTGCTGGTTGCCTCTGATTCAGGGATCATGGATCTGTGCTGGTTGGTGTGTAGTCCCTAAAGGAATTGTTCACACAGCTTGTCCAGTTCTCTGGTGGTTCTCAGTGGGAGTGAAGTCTGTCAGCAACATATCCACTGCAGCCAGAAGAGGGAGTCAACCCTGGTTTTCACTGAAACAGCAGATTCCTTTCTTACAAAGAGACAGCACATTTCTGAGTCTGTCTTTTATGAAGGGGGAGTTTATCTTATTTCTGTTTTAACAAAAACCATCAGCTTGTTCCTCTTTTCTCTTACTCATTTTAGTGAATAGACAGCTGGCACACCCCAGAATAAGCCTTGTGAAGTCTGCATTCTGAACAAGATGCTTTTCATTTGGTTTGTCCTTTCTGAGCAGCTGATCTTGACTGCCACTCAGGTGGGGGTCCATTGGGTCTGAAAGTAGCATAACAATGCTACACCGAGTCCTTTGCCTCAGGAGATGAGGAAACTAACAAAAAGACTAGTAGAAAGCAACTGCACTTACATCAACAGATGAGAATAAAGAACAGTTTGCTATCATTAGTTTAGCATAAGATAACAATCATTTAACATTTGGTATCTTTTTATATTCGTTTAAAATTCTTATAAGAAAAGTGGGAATAATCTCTAATCACCTGTGCTAAAAGGGTTTTGTCTGTTCTTAGCCTAACTTGGACTTCCTTTTTGCATTTTTCTCTTTTTGCTGCATGAGAATCTGTGCTGGGTGAAGGCACCAGTTTATCACTGACTTTCTTACACTGCACGACTCTTTTTCAGCTTCTGTTCCCAATTGCGCATTTATATTTGGGATGTCAGGGTCTAAGCAATCAACATGAAATAATAATGAGATTCTTCTTTCTTCCAACATTCTCTATAAAATGTTTCTCTTTGTTACCTGCTATAGAGAAGATCTCATCTTTTTTGTGGTGTGTTGTATTTATTAGCTTCCTGTTACAACAAATTTGATAACTTTAAACAACAAAAGTTGCCTCTTTCATAGTTTTGAAGGCCAGAAATCCAAAATCTGTTTCACTGAACCATCATCAAGGTGTTGACTGCATTGCACCCTTCAAGGGACTCCAAGGGAAAGTCCATCTCTAGCTCTTAAGTGGGGGCAGGCATTCCTTGCCTTGGACTCACAGCACATTGATTTTCCAGGCTCTCAGATCTCTCAGTTCCTTCTTCACATTGCTTCCTCCTCTGTGTCTACCACTCTGCCTTTTCTGAAAGGTTGTTTGTGACAGTTTTAAGGTTTATCTGGATAAATCGAGGATCATATCTTCATCTCAAGATCTTGAAACACACTTGCAAGCAGGACTCTTCCCAAGTAAAGTAACATTTATAGTCTTTGGAATAAGGGTGTAGACCTGTGAGGAAGGGAGGTCATTTTTCAGCCTACCACTTTGGATCTCCACTCCTTGTCTCTGAGTATAGACTATTCCCTCAATTTTGGTTCAATTCAGAGACAACTCTTCTGGCTTCATCATGTCACTTTAAAATAACAGATAAAACAAAGAAACATTTGGGAAAAAATAAACTAATTAGAAAATGAATGTTCTGGAGCCCTTGGTAATATTTTGAATTCAGTACCCTTTGTAGGAGCTAAAGTTATTTTATTTCTCACCCCTTTCCACCAGCTATAGATAACCCCTACATCTATGAGAAGCCTGGCCACACATCCCAGGCAGTGTGCAGATGGCCTGCACCTCCATTTGTTTCATGAGCCCCATTTATTCTAGAATTGTGCTGCACATTAGCACCAAGACTTTAGTCCCAAGAGACCCCAATCAGCAAAGCAAAGCTCATGGCTGCCTTTGGTCACCTGAAAGTTTAAGTAGGGAAGAAAAAGTAGAAAAAGCATGAAGGAAGATTCTGGGACTCAGACTATTAGAAGAAGATGAAAGAATAATAAGGGAATGGAAACTAAGAAATAGTCCTATCCTGAGGGGAATGGTCACCCAAAATGTAAACCAGTAGTGAATAAGCAACTATAATATGATAGAACTTACGAGGCTCTGTTGAAGGAATGAAAACAACTCATTTTTGCCATCTGAAAGTTCAATTTTCAATAATTTTGGATGGGCTGGGCACAGTGGCGTGTGCTTGTAAGTGGCAGCCTAGGAAGCCTTGGCTGGGGCCAGGGATCGCGGTTTGAGTCCTGCCGGGGGCATGTAGCAAGACCTAGTTCCAAAAAAATATAGCTGGGCATATTGGCACGCACCTGTAATCCCAGCTACCTGGGAAGCTGAGGCTGGAGATTATTTGAGTCTGTGGTACCCCGGGCAATGTGAGCCTGCAGTTCCACCAGCAAAAAATAGCAAGACCCAGGCTCGAAAAAAAAAATAATAGTAATTTTGGATGAAATAAATGTACAATTCCGTGTATTAGGTTTAATATTAGATAATATTAGGTGTTTTATGTAAGAACTTTAAGAAAAGTTCGAATGACTTGAAAACTTAAAGGAATGTCTATAACAAGCCAAAGGTTTCAGGGACAGTTTCATGGAGGACAGCATGTTAAACACCTAAATTAGCACAGAAAAGACAAAGACATTCACATAACAGTGTCATTAGCCTAGAGTCTGGGCCTCTCAGAGCTCTGCTGGTTCTCAGCACAGGCAGGTTGATCTGGGTCCTCTCATTTCCATTTTCATTTCCCACAGCAACTATTTTAGACCTTCTCCCTCTCACCTCAAACTCTTTACTCCAACCCTTTCCCCCGCTTCTCAATAGAGAACTGCTAGCAAGACCAGCTCCAGCTTCTTCCCTTCATCTATGTATCTAATGACCTCATCCTCATCTGACCTGCTTCTCTCCTGGCTCAGGGAAGAGGTGTTTCTCTCCCCTGTAGGTGAGTGGCTGATCACCCCTACTCCATGTTTGAACTTATGCCTTTTTCCACATCTTAAAGGAATTTACTCTAATGATTATTCCCTCTCCCTTTTGTGCAGTGGTTAAGAAAGCAAGCTTGAAGTTGAAGGACCTGGGTTCAAAGTTTGACTCTACTTCTAGCTGCAACATGAATATATTCCCCTTCTAGGTCTCAGTTCCCTCCACTGCTAAAATGGACTCAGCAAGAGTGTCTACTTTGTAAGGTTGTTGAGAGGCTTTAGTGAATTATTCCTCCCTAAAACAGAGTCAAGTCTGTGGCCCACAGAGGGTGTTCAGCGGGTGATGCTAGGTCTCACTATTTTTGCCCATGGAACCGCAGGCTCTTGTTGCCCGGGGTACCACAGACTCAAGCAATCCCCAGCCTCAGCTTCCCAGGTAGCTGGGATGACAGGCGCGCACCACCACGCCCAGATATTTTTTTTTTGGAACTAGGTCTCGCTACGGTTCCCAGGCGGGACTCGAACCGCGATCCCTAGCTCCGGCCACTTCATAGGCTGAAGCTTACAGGCATGAGTCACCGTGCCCGGCTGATGGTATATCCTAACCTCCTCATCAATTATCTCTTTCATCTCTGCCTTAAAACATGTTCAGGTCACTGCTATCCATCAAAAGAAGACTCCCTTCTCTGAATCATCTCTTTGACCATTACTTTACCTTTCTTCTTCTCTATAACCAATCCTCTTGACGCAGCCTGAGACATGATTGGAGAATGCAGAAGTGGTGGAAAATGCAGAGTAGCCTGCTGCCCTGTCCCAGGCTGAGATGTTAGTCTTCTTTCCTTGGGTCATGGGACTCCAGGCAGAGATGTGACAGTGGGCAGGGCACAGTACTTCAAAGAGTATTAATCGGGTGTAGGTGAAAACTCTTGGACAGTTACTGCATTGGGAGACATGAACTAATGAGTTAAAAAGAGGCCGTGGCAAGATAGAGCAAAATATATAAAAATCAATGAAAGTCAAACTGATAGACCTTGGCAAGGGGTGGGATGTGGGGGAAGAGAAACAAGGGATTGTTTGGGATTACTGTGAAGTTTCCAGCTGGGTACTAGGCTGCCTGACCCAAGTGGGGATAAATGGGAAGAGGAAAAGTTAATTTGGAATTGGAGACCAATGCTTCACTCCAAGGATATGTTGACAGGTCCTTGAGAGCAAAGCCCATCACCCTTATGTGCCCTGAGTACCCAAGGCTTTGACTTACTAAGTCTTCCCTATATGTGATGCTTCTTCTCCCATTCAAAGTTGACTGAGTTGAAGACCGGGTACTAGAAGCTCGGGGAGGCCTTGGTTCTCTTTGTCTTCATGGAACCCATGATTGGGGCATGTAATCTGGGCCCCAAACCTCCTATCTTCACAATTTTTGCCTTTATCACCTGGACTGACTCAGTTCTTTTCTTTAAACAGATCTTAAGTAAGTCAGTTCATTTTTTTACTTAGATTTTTTCCTAAGCAATATCCATGAAAAAGCAAGCTTTATGTGGGTTATGTTTTCTTCTAACATACTTTAAAATAATAAAAAAAACAACTTGGGGTGGAGGGCGGGACAGAGGGGGAATGGTCAGGGCGGGGGGTGAATCCTGGGGATTACAAAGATGTGAAATTTATATATAAATAATTTGCTTTTTATAAAAATAAAATAAAACATAACCATTAAAATTAGTAATTACCTGGGCATCAGCTAAAATATTCTCTAGCGCTCCTCACTTCCAGTTTGCAGGTCACACACATACTCACAAATGAGGACATTAACACAGTTTGAATGTGGTTTGGGGTCTCAGGGCCCCAAATGAATCAGTCTAGTACTCTATGACCTAGATCATATGATTTACCCCATCTTCGTTTCTGACTGATCTCTCATCTAAATATTGGAAAAATGACACCTGTCTCTCAACAGAACCTTGGGAATTAGTGACAGTACCTGTAAGGCACTGACGTCGTGTTGTTGTGACGGCGTCTGTCGCTACTCAGAGTGCTGCCCCCCATCTCAGAGCCAGTCAGCATCACGTCTGAAACAGGTACCTTAAGAGAATACAAACCTTTGGGTGTTATTCAGCGGTGATGAAGCCTCCGAGCCAGTAGATGGCGCTCATAGCCAATTCTATGATAAAAGACACTTTCTAGACTCCACCCCCTGAGCTGGGACGGAGGAAAAGGGCGGGGCTGATGCTTTAGCAATTAAACCCCAGAGGACTGGGCAGTTGCAAGGGCAGGTAGGGACGGATGTCTATCGAAGCTGCCAGCTGACCTCATGCAACTTCAGCTTGGATTCTGGTCTCTGCTCAGCCAGTTCTAGCTAAGTAGGACGCACAGCATCTGGTCATGCGGCAGCGAAGTCTCTCTTTATCTCTCTGTGCTCCGTTTTCTGACTCCTTATGTTGTCGTCCCCCCCCCTCCCACCTGTCTACTTTTGAGTTATGTCCGACCTCCCACTGAAATGCTGGCTCCATGACGGGGGTTGTATTGGAGGTGGCTTGGGCAAGGTGGAAGTCTGTCTATAAGAAGTCTTAAAGGCTGCCTGACAAGGTTAACACGAGTGCTATTCACGCCCCTCAGAATGTATGTACGATTCAACATTTTCAGTGGTCAAGCGAAATACCCACACCAAATCGCGCTGCTTGTAAGCACCCCTACACTGTCATTTCATCTGTGGGCTGAAGGACAGGAGGCGTCACCCCAGGACTAGTTTCTAGACAAGCTGGAGGATGAAAAGAAGTCACCTGGAGGGAGGGAGAGGAGGAAGGAGGGAGCCAGGGGAGACATGAACACAAGAGATTAAGATAATGGTTCACAGGTGACATGGTGGTGGGAGAACCTCGGGGTATACAATGATGTAGAATGTGTGTGTGTGTGTGTGTGTGTGTG
>PVHY01009669.1:0-36045 GCA_004024945.1 Uropsilus gracilis
CCCCCTACACCCCCTCCCCGCCCCCTGCTTGCCCACTTGCCGGAAGCTCCCAGCACTGGAGTGGGCCTACTGGACGTCCGCTCGCCCTTCCATGCTCCCCAGCTTCCAGAGGCTGGGGGCTACATGGCACTGCCCAGGCCGGCTGTAAGTGGCTGCCCGTCAGCAGCCACTTACTGGCAGGTGGGGCCTCCTCTCCCCACCCTTTCCCCCCTCCTGGGGGACTCACCCAAGAGGCCTGACCCCCCTCAGTCCCCGCTGGCAAGGGAGCTCCTGGAGGCAGAACCCAGGCCGCAGGCAGCCACATATCTGCCTGCTGGTGGTCCTGTGCTCTCGAGAACTGCATTAGCAACTCTTGATTATTCCAAGTGAGCATTCCCGAGCCCCAAACTACCCTCAACAACTTGGAGCACAAAGATCCCTGAGCTGCAACTTTAAAGTAACAGCTCACTGTGTGCCATCAGGCACACCATGAATTTCATCCCACTCAACTTGTGAGCACTACTCAGATGGAGCCTCATGGTACTGGGATCTGCATTGGTGACCATCTGTTTTCCCCAGTTGAGCATCCTTGACCCCAACACTAACTCCAAATTCCTCAAGAGTGGAAAGGGGCCTGAGCCACAAACTTGAAGGACCAGGGGTTAAGTGTGTCCCGTAGCTACACTGGGAAGTATATTCTACTCAATTTGCTCGTGTCTTCTAGCAGACTAGATCAAGTCTGTGCCTGGTGGTATCAAGCCCTGCATCAGGGATGCTCAGCTACTCTTAGGTGAGCACCTATGACACAGATCCCAGCTCCTCAGGACAGGATAGAGGCCTGAACTTCAAACTTGCAGCGCTTTACCTGTTCACCAGAGCTCCAAGATCACAATGGGAAGTTTATAACAGTCAGCCAGCTGGCACCTCTCAGCAGACCAGGCCTCAGACTGGCCTTCTCAGTACCTTGCCCTACATCAAAGATGCTCAAACACTTCCAAGAACCTTCAACAAAACCCTGCCCTCCTCACCCAAATACAAAGACACTGAAAATTGCCCCTGGGAGAGGTGAGGTCTCAACAACTCAGCTTCTGTATACATTGTCCATCCCTACCATTTTAGTCATCAGAATAATGCCTTGGAGAGCATTGAAAGAGGATCTAGTGCCACCCCAGATCCTACAAGACCCCAACAGTCATAATTGACAAGAAGTAAACACCTAGAACAGTGTGGAAGAAGGACTCATATACAACTAAACACCAACTATAGCAGAGAAAACCAAAAGCAAAACATGGGGATAAGGAAAGACCAGTGTTCAAGAAAATCATTAAGCAAACAACACACATAGGAAAAAAAATCAATCTCTAAAGTCCAACATTGACAGATGAGAAGCTTAAAACTGGTATAATTAAGAGTCAAAAAACTCAAACTACACTAAAAGAAAATCATAGGAAAAAATCGAAAGGAAAAGAATTCTATGAGAAACATAATAGCAGTAAAAGCTTTAAACTTTAAGAAAATATAGAAGCTGCAGGATATTGAAAGATCAATGGAGGTTCTAAAAAATACTGCAAACGCAGTATAAAGAGGAAAGCACATAGCAACACTGGGCCACATTGCATCAAAAAAGAAAAAAAAAAGAAACAACCTAATATCCTACCTCCAAGAACTAAAAAAAGAACGACAAAATAAACACAAAAGCCAGTAGAAGAAATGAAATAATAAAAATGCAGAAATAAATGAAATGGAAATTAAGGGGAAAAAGTATAAAATATCAATGAAACCAAAAGTTGATTCCCTGACAATATAACTAAATACAATCATAGGGATGAATAAGGAAGAACGAGAAAATTTAATTAAATGAATTATAGTGAAATTGAAACATTAATAAAAACTCTCTTCAAATTAATAGACCAGAACCAGATAGTTTGACAAGTTCTAGCAAACATTCAAGGAGAAATTAGTGCCTTTCCTACAAAAACTCTCAAAAAATTAAGAAAGAATATTACCAAATGCATTTTACAAAGCCAACATTATACTTTGGTTAGTGCTGGTGGCTGGGGTTTCGGCTTTCTCCTACTGGGGTACTGGGGGTTGCTGGTGCTTGTGGGGCTGGAGGGCAGGGGGTTCCCACAGCTCAGACATGGACATGCTGGTTTTTTTCCTCTTTGTCACTTATCTCAATGTATTTTTAAATTTCTTCCTTGATTTCCTTATTAATCCAATGGTCTTTCAGTAGCATGTTGTTCATTCTTTTTTTTTTTTTTTTTTTTGAGACTGGATCTTACTATTTTTGCCCGTGGAACTGCAGGCTAATGTTGCTGGGGTACCACAGACTCAAGCAATCCCCAGCCTCAGCTTCCCAGGTAGCTGGGATTACAGACATGCGCCAGCATGTTGTTCATTCTTTATGTAATGGGAGGATTACTTGCTTTCTTTATAGTTGAATTCTAGTTTGATGCTTTTATGGTCAGAGAAGATATTTGCTATGATTTGGTCTTCATGTACTTGTTGATGCTTGTCTTTTGCCGCAGTACTTAAACAGTCTTGAAAAATAATCTATGTGTACTTGAGAAGTTGTGTATTTGTGGTTTGAGTGTTCAGTGTCTTATAGTTGTTGGTTAGGCCCACATGGTCTAAATCTTTGTATAGGACTATTGTGACCTTGTTTATTTTCTGTGTGGTGAGATTGAGGTCTACCACATATCTTCAGGGCTGAGGTGGGTTACCTGGAAGGAGCAGAAGGTTGCATTTTGTTTTCTAATCCAACATACTACCCTGTGTCATTTTATTGGTTAGTTTACTCTGTTTATGTTTAGGGTGATTGTTGATACATGTAAGTTTGTTATTGCCATTTTGTTCATCAGCCTGCAGTTCTATTCAGTAACTTGTTCAGTTTTTCCTTTTCATTTCTCCATTGGTTTGAATTTCAAGTCTCCTTGTAATATATCTTAGAGTGGTTGTGTAATAGTAATGTATATCTGAAGATTTCATCCATTAGAAAAGGTCCCTATTTTTCTCTCATGTAGGAAGGAGAGTTTTTTAGTATATTCTTGGCTGGCACTTTTTATAATAGAAATTTTGAATATATTGCTCCATTCTCTTCTTGCCCAAAATGTTTCTTCTGAGAAGTCTGATGTTACCCTGATCAGTTTTACTTTATAATTTATCAGTTTCTTTCCTGTCATCAGTTTCATTATTTTTTCTTAGCCTTATACTTTTGGAAGATTTGTGTATAATTTATACTCTTGTAGTTTTTTTTCTTCCTGTTACTGTATTTTGGCATACATCTAGCTTCTTGTAAGTCTGTTTCTATTTCTTTCTTCTAGTTTGGAATGTTCTCTTCAATTATTTTCTTGAATAGTTTTTTAATTCGAGGCCGGACACAGTGGCTTGTGCCTGTAAGCTTCAGCCTATGAAGTGGCTGGGGCTAGGAATCACGGTTCGAGTCCTGCCTGGGGCCCGTAGCAAGATCTAGTTCCAAAAAAAAAAAATAGCTGGGTATGGTTGTGCGCACCTGTAATCCCAGCTACCTGGGAAGCTGAGGCTGGGAATTGCTTGAGCCTGTGGTACCCTGGGCAACAAGAGCCTGTGGTTCCACGAGCAAAAATAGCGAGACCTAGTCTCAAAAATAATAATAATAATAATTTTTTTATTCTCTTGTCTTTCTCTTCTGAGATTTCCATGACTCATATCTCTTATATTTCCTTTCCTCATGTCAAATAATCCTCATAGTGCTTCTTCATTCTTTCCCTTTGTATCTCTCTTTCCTTTGCTTTTTTGATTCTTTTTTGTATGTGTATCCTTGAGAATATTAATTCATTCTTCAATCTAATCTGTTTTTAAGGCTTTTCTCCAGATCATTATTTGACTGAACCCAATGTTATTTCTGAAGAGAGCCATTCCATAAACATCCTACTTAAATGTTTTCCTTCTGCCACTACTTTTAGTTTGTTTATGGCTTATCTCCAATTAAAAATGTCATATTCATGATTTTTTTTCCTTACCATGATTATACTCTGACTCCTTCAACTAGAGGGACCTTAGGGACATTACAAAATTGTAGTTAAGAACTTATATAAATTTATGTATTTATTAATTTATTTGAGACTAGGTCTCATTATTTTTGCCCATGGAACCGCAGACTCACATTGCCCGGGGTACTCTGAACTCAAGCAATCCCCAGGCTCAGCTATCCAGGTAGCCGGGATTACAGGTGCTCACCACCACGCCCAGCTATTTTTTGGGACTAGGTCTCACTGTGTTGCCCCAAGTGGGACTCGAACCGCGATCCCTAGCCCCAGCTGCTTCATAGGCTAAAGCTTACAGGCACAAGCCACTGTGCCCAGCAAGAACTTACATAAATTTATGTAAATTTAAATACCACTTCTGCCACTTACTTTCTAAATGACTCTGGAAAAGTTACTTATCTTCTCTGTTCCTCTACTTCAACTTATGTACAATCAGAATAATAATACTATTTCATAGCCTCATTAGAGTATTAAAATGACTTAATACATACAAAATATTATATCCCCAGTAATTAGAAGAGTATTCAACATATAGAAGGAACCTAAGGAATCACTGATGTCTGATTACAGAATCCTTTATGCTTCTGCTCCTTCCTTTCTTTGCTTCCTCTTTCCCCCTATGAGTCTTTTGAGAAGCTTTTCCTTAAATGTCCCTTTGTCTATTCTCTCAGAATAAGTTGGTCTTTTTGTTATACATGCTATCAGAAAAACAAACATCTTCTAATACCCAATTTCTGTGGATAGCTATTTATATTTGTGATTTTTATAACTGATCTCTCCAATTAAACTGTAAACTTGATGAGGGGAGAGTTTGTTTCTCCGACCTACAATGGGATCTTGCTTGTCTGATATAGTTCTGATATTTCTTGCTTGAATTACCCAAAATCTTAGACTCATTTCTCTCTTAAAAATTCCTATAAAAATCATGACAAGAATTCAAGTAATTTGCAGTATTCCTTGAAATTCAATTCAAATGAAAACTGTTGCTGCATCTCTGCTTCCTCTCTTCAACTCTTTATTGAAGTACAGATAATGGTACATGAATTTAAATCTTTTGGTCACCACTTTTAAAATATTGATCTATTCTCTGAAAAATATCAAGTCAACAAGAATGTGGCTGTTTACCTTGCCAATTCCTTGTGTTTTTGATGGAATTCAATTCAATATACCATGCTCTCTAAGTATTTTATAGCAATGAGGACACTGTTGACCCTGATAATACTAACATTTTTCATTCTCACCACTTCAAATCAATTAATTTTTCTAATAAAAGACTGCAGTAGAACTCACTGCCAGCACAACTCCTAAATATTCACTTATCCTTTAAACCTCTGATTAATTGAGAGCTATTGAACTCAGCATTACCTCAGAAGGGTCAGAAGACTATGGTTTAATTCTCTTCCCTCTCTCATCCATAAAATTTTCCTTCTCATTGCCAGTCTAATTTCTTCATCAGGGATAAAGTGAGATAAATGATTAAAGAGTTAAAGGCAAGATTTATGAATTCTTTCCATTATTGAATACCTTGCTTATTACGAATAACACAAATCTTCCAAGCTCCAAGTGTTTCCAAAGCCCTTTCTCCTACATTATCATCTCCCTTTAATTCCCATGGATTGGGAATATGAGACATAATTGGTTTTCCATTGCTTTTCTTTTGGATGAAGGAACAGAAGCATTTTGTTTTCATAGCAGCTTGACACAGGCAATAAGAGGCCATAAGAAAAGCATAAGGCCCTGAGTAAAGAGACCTGTTTGTCAAACAAGTATGTTAACCATTGCCTCTCTAAACCTACTAGCTCATCTATGAAATAGTGTTGTGGAGACTTAAGGGACAAGTTGTTTGCCAAATTACTTTGAAAATCAGACTGTAACGCTATTAACATGCTTAATTTAAATAGATACAAATTCAACTCTAGATCCTTACCAGACATGTGGACATAGTGTGAGTTAAAGATTTTAAAAAGAAATGGGTGCTGGAAGAAGAGAAAGACATTGGTTTTAAAATTTCAAAAACCACTCCTAATTCCCATACATCCCATATACACCCTCCATTACAGAGTTAACTCATAAAGAAATTTATGTATGACATAAATATTCACATTCAATATAAGACCTAAAAAACATAAAATATACAGAGGTATAGTCAAAACACCCTCAGATAGTCATTTCAGAAATATCTATGGGAACGCCAACAGCATGAGAAACAAGTGCAAAAATAAACAAATCAAAGTAAAAAACTTCTGTACAGTGGAAAAAATCATTAAAATTAAAAGACATACAAACAAATAGGAGAAATATTTGTACATCATATATCTGAAGATGGCTTAATGTACAAGATCTACAAAAAAGTTATATAACTCCACAAGAAAATAAATAACCCAATCAAAAAATAAGCAGAAGAATTAAGTAGGTACTTCTCCAAAAGGCACATTAAAAGGTGTTCATCATCACTCATTTCCAGAGAAATGTACACCTAAACCATAGTGAGCTACCACATCATACCATGGAGAATGACCTTTATCAAAAACACGAGATGAAACAGGTATTAGAACCTTCCTTAACTGTTGTGGGATTGTAGACTGGACTAGAACTTAGCAAAACAGTAGGGAAGTTTCTCAAAATATTAAAAACAGATCTAACATACTATCCAGAAATACTGCTTTTAGATATCTACCCAAAGAATAATGATCTACAACATAAAATAACTTGGCATGGCATTATTATTATTATTCTTTTTTTTTTTTTTTTGAGACAAGGTCTCACTATTTTTGCCAGGGGAACCGCAGGCTTACCTTACCTGGGGTACCATGGACTCAAGCGATCCCCAGCCTCAGCTTCTCAGGTAGCTGGGATTACAGGCGTGCACCACCACGACCAGCTATTTTTTTTTTTTTTTTTTTTTTTTTGGAACTAGGTCTCCCTATGTTGCCCCGAGTGGGACTCTAACCGCGATCCCGGGTTCCTGCTGCTGTTTCTTAGACTGCCGCTTACAGGAATGTGCTACCATGCTCGGCTTGGCACGCCATTAAGATACAATAAGTACATGACAAATGTGTATTGGATGAACAAGTGCATATAGGATTAAGTCTGAACTTCTTACTGTTAAATCCAAAGGCTTCCACAATCTGAAGCCAAGCTATCTTTTCTAGATAGTCTCTAGATTTTTCTTTCCTACCTCCACTCCAATAAAACCTTATGTTCTAGACACCTTGGCCCCTTTGCCAATTCCTTTCTATAAGCGCTTTGCCCTCTCCTTCAAAGTTCATATTCCCTGATGGTCTGGCAAATTTAGTCATCTTCTGCAGTTTTTTACTTGCATCTCTGTTAAGGACATACAATATCCATTCCTGAATTATAATCACACTGTAAAAAGGGTTTTACCTTTGAGTATGTCCTGTTTCACAAAGGCAAGTACCAGTCTTTATTTTCACCACACCCAGGTACCTCCTTCACTGACCAGAAAACTTCCAGTTCACTAACTGCAGAATGAGTGCAGGACTGGAAGGAAAGAGGGCACTCTCCACCCTACCATATCACAGCTTTTGCAACTGCTCCCCCCTTTTATCCACCCTCACTCTACCTTCATCTGAAAGTTGGGCTACTAATCCCCATTTGGTAAGGTTGAAAATTATGCCTTAATAGATAAGGCTGCCTTAGGGACAAGACCATAAAACTGACCATCGTGACCAGAAAAACTAGCCCAGCTCCATGAACGCTGAAGCAGAAGGCTGAACATACTTCTGTGTCAAAGGTCAGGGACCAAGGTCCTGATATTCCACAACAGTAACTGTTGGGAGGGTTGGAGGAAAAGAAAGAGAAGGGGGGGTGGAAAGGGAAAGGTAAGGAGTGGGAAAGGGGAGAGGGAGGGGGAAAGGGAGTGGGGAGGAGGAGGGACAGGGACAGGGAGAGGGGAATCTCCTCTCTCTGGTGCCTCCTGGGGCATTTTTCTCTGCCACGGGGCCCATTCCCCTTGGACTTCTCACAACCTTTGATACAATTATCTGTGACAAATTGATTTTAAGTGCAGCTGTTGGAAGTGAGAGTCATGGCTTGTTTGGCCTTCTGGGAGTTGTAGTTCTTCAGACCTCTGAGCTGCCTGGCTGGTCGCGAAGCTACGGACTACAGTTCCCAGGCCTTCCCCAGTCCCTACTGCACAGACTCAGAATCCCTCGCTCTAAGGAGGTGGTTACTTTGTATCTATTGTATCCTTGAGCTTGTGTGTTTGTACATTTCTTGGGACCTGAAATTGAGAGCGAAAAGCATGGCAGATGAACAAGAAATCATGTGCAAATTGGAAAGCATTAAAGAGATCCGGTAAGTGGAACGTTACTACACCTCATTCTCCAGACTCCGCGAACCGCCCCCCCCCCATCCCTCTCTGTGGGAGATGACTGTGTTACACTGAGAAAGTATTGTTAGATCGAAAGCCCCTTTGTGGGGGAAGGGGCCTATTTACTTTGATGTAGGATGGAGGGAAGTTGGGAAGAGACAGAACTGAGACTTGTAGAGATAGAGAAACAATAAAATCAAGCAAGAGAGACTTCTTGCCAGATATGGCTGAGAAAGCCTGAGAAGCCTGACTGAGACGTACTGGGGTTGGGGGAGGGGGCGAGGCAAGGTGGTGCCAGCTCTATTTTTCATTCGGTGGAATTTGGGGGAATGCATTCTTGAGCCATTGATTTTTAAAGTATTTGTTGGCTACAAGTGTCCTTGGTTGCTTGCTCCTTAGGAGTCATGAATTTGTTTTGCTTTGTTTTTCTGTTTCTGATTTAACTTCAGGACCTTGTGCTCTGGGAATATTTTCTAAGTAAAGAGTAGGGCATTCCAGCTGGTGGCCACTGCCTGGAGCAACAGGGTTCCCAGGGGTTCTGGGTTGTGTTGGGAGAAATGCCAGCTAGCTGGATCTGGAAGTGCTAGATAAGGGGGTCCTGGTAACAGAACGACTTGACTACTGCCTGTGAGTTATTTGCTTCGACTCATCACTTTATAAATTTTCCTATCTGGTTACATGAGCTATGGAGACTGTGGAGGTAATAGCCAAGCCTATTGTAGAATCAAGATGCTTGACTGAGGTTCCTGAGGTAAAGAGCAACAGACAGAGGGAGTTGCTTTAGTTCAGGACCTGTTCTGTCCATGTCTCTCTCCCTGAACATCTTTGACAAGTCTATGTTGTCCTTGCTCAGAATAAAATAGTGCCTAGTAAGTGGACTTCCTTTACACAAGCTTTCCTTTATCTGCCCTCCTTTGCTCAAGTCCCCGTCCTTGAGTGTTTTCCAAGAACCTGGAGAAAATGAGTAAAGGATATCAAATAATCCCTTTAAGAAATGAAACTGGCCAAAAGAATTAGCACTTTGCCAAATTTGAGTGTCCTTAATACTCAGTTGGTAATTGAGGGGTGGGGATTGGCACCTTGTCACATTTGTCCTAGAGAGGGGTTGCTTCTCTACCTAATCAGGGGAGTACAAGGAAGGAAACAATTATTTGTTGACCTTCTGGTGTGACAGCCCATTGATCTATTTCAGCAAGAGTTCTAATAGGTTCCTACACATCCTTTACAAGTGGGAAAATAGGGGTTCAAAAAAATTAAGCAACTTCCAGAACTAAACAGCATGAAAATGCCAGATTTGGCAGGAACCCAGTCAGTCTGCATGCAGATTCTGGTCTTCCCATTGCATGAAGGGTCCTGGTGCAGAGGGGAATATGTTGTACTTTTTTTTCCTGCAAAGGTATCAGGAGATAAGGAGTGAGTTACCATGCTTCAGGAAAAGTACCAACTGTTATAATATCAGTGCAAGCATAGGTTGGCAAGTTGAATATCAATACTTGAAACTTACTGAACTTTAAAGGAACCTCTGCCACCCAGCAAAAGAAGGAACAATTGAGAGCAAGGAGAAGTGACCATTCCTGGTAGAGAGACCACCTGGAGACCCATGGCTTCTACACTTACCAGAGGTAAACTAGGCATTCCTGAAACACTGTTAAGATGGTCAAAGGACAGTTCAAAAGTGAGCAGAAAATCTATTGTAGGTTCTCACCTATGCACTAACAATTTTAAGATCACTCAGGCTCAGGGAATAACAACAGTGTGGTTTATCTGACTAATAGGAGATTGGAAAAAGGAAACTGTTTCTAAGGTCTAATGTCCTTGTCTCACTCCAGATAGTGCCTGTAGTGTTTAGGAGTCTAAAACAACTCCACTCATGCAAGATGACACTGCCCTGTCAAGGGCCTGAAGCTGGTGGTAAGCAGTAGACCAGGGTCCAACACATGGTGGCAACTGGAGGTGCTGCAGTGAAGCTGTGGCATGCCATAGCAACAGTCTGATGGCCAAACTGGATACCATTGGATGGTAGACCAGACTTCAACGAAGAAAATACCACTGAGAGACAATGGTAGCCAATCAGAAGCAGCGGACAGCTTTTAAAGGTGACCAGAGAGAATGTTGGTCACTGATTACCAGGATATTGTGTCAGACACGTTGGTGTTAGTGGCCCTTTGAGACACCAAGACAGTGGTGCTCCTTGCAGGTGACATCAGAAGCAGAGCTAGAGGCAGGTACAGTAGCTAGATAGGTCTTTTTTAAGATCTATGGAGGTCTAGTGAATCCCAGAGGTTGACTGTTGAATTTCTCTTTTTCTAGAGGATGGCTGCTGAGTCCTTCTTTCTCCAGAGGCTGGGAATACAATGAACTCAAGCTGGCTTTTGCTCTGCCATATATCCTCTTTCAGAATCCCCCAATTAAACAAGCCTGATTTGACCATTAAGCACCAATCAGGCCATTTTTGTTTTTCATTCTAAAGAAACTCCCCATGAGCTTGATCTTGACTGATCCAGCTCAAATCTGATTGGTCCATTTATGATCCTGGCTGCTGATACAAAAGGGAAACAACCTACTCCCTACCCCCATGTCCAAATTTAATTTAAAATTCTCTTGCTATGCCACAATATCAACTAAGTAATAATAGAAAGTAAATGAATTCCAGCATTGAGTTGGTATAGATGTTAGAATTATCTGACAAGGATTTCAAAGCAGCCATCATAAAAATATTTCAATGAGCAGTTACAACAAATGATAAAATAGAAAATGCCACCACATATATAAAGATGAACCAAATGGAAATTTGAGAACTGAAAAATATGATAACCAAAACTCAATGGATAGGTGTGACAGTTAAATATAAAACAGTAGAAATCACCCAATCTGAGTACCAGAGGGGAATGAGAAAGAGGAAAATCTGATTAGAACCTCAGGACTGGTAAGACTATAATGAAGGATCTAACATTCATATCAGCAGAATCTGAGAGAGAATGACCAATAAAATAATTGAAGAAATAGTGGCTAAAAATGTCCTAAACTGAACAAAGAATGTAAATTTCAGATTAAAGAAGATAAACACCTTGAGGATAACACCCCAAGAAATTCATATTGAGACACATTATAGTCTTATCAAGATGAAAGGAAAGATCTTAAAAGCAGCCTAACAGAAGCAGGATCTTAAACTTGTACTTTCAGGGGAAAAAAATAGAATGACATCAGATTTCTCATGAGAAACTGAAAGGACCTGTGGGAAGAGGCATACTGTCTTTCATTAGTTTTAGGGAAAGAAGCTTGGGTCCAGGGATAGCAACCTTCAGGAATAAAGAAATAAAACATAATCGATGAAAGGAAATAGAGAATTTATTAGCAGGAGGTCTGCCCTATAAAAACTACTAGCAAGTTCATAGGAAAGATAAAAAGAGGAACTTAGGACAACACAACACAGTAAGTGAAAAATGTGTAAATACAGCAATTTCTTTTCCTCTTGAGTTGTCAGAATTATGTTTGATGGTTGAATCAAAATTTATCACACTTTCTCATTTGCTTCTTAATGTCTACACTGGACATTTTAAGACACTTTTTATTATACACAGGGTAATATAAAGGGATGTAAAATGGAGGCGAAGTTTCTACACTTCCTGGAATATGTAAAATGATGACATCAAGATGATAAATTATGTGTATTTAAAGTAATACTGAGAGCAAATATGAAAAAAAAAACAGTATGAAGATATTCACTCAAAAACATCATAGCTAATTAAAAATGGAATTTGAAAAAATGTTCAAGTTGCTACAAGAATGTGATGGTGGGGGGGGGACAGAGAGCCTAAAAAAAGAGAATAGTTGGAGAAAATAAAATGTCAGATTTAGCCTTAATATCAGTAATTATGTTGATTATAAGTGGTGTAAACAAAGCAATTAAAATAAAGAGTGGGTTTAAAAGCCATTACACAATGGTATGCTGTGTATAAGAAACATACTTCAAATATGATATAAGTAGGGTAGGAGTAAAAACCTGGGAAAAGATACCCATGCTAACAGTAAAGTGTGAAATGCTGTTCCCTGACCAGACAGGCTCATGTGGTGAGATAGAGCAAACTGCGGTGAGATAGACCAAACTCTGTATCGCCTTAATTACCTCTGGTAAACTAAAAATAATATCTAGCACTAAATTCCTCTAAAGATGTGATGGCGCTGCTGCCCCTCTAAAATATTTACCTAAAAAAACCGTCCTTAAAAAAAATAGCACCACTTGTGAACCATCCCTCTGCCCCCCAATTACCACTCAAAACTAATATGTTAACCAATTTAATTGTCCACTCACAATTTGCCTTACTTTACAATTCATCCAGCCTTTGCCCTGTCTCTATAAATACCCCTTTCTTTTGTTAATAAATTGTCATTTAATTCATTACTTCCAAATCAACCCTTAGCCTCTATAGCTAAGTCATCTCTCTCATAGTCTTTCTTATACCTCACTCTCAGCCACCAACAGTAAAGAAAGCAGGAACAGTTATATTCATATCAGATAAAGAAAATTTCAGATCAAAGAAAATTCCCAGGGACAGAAAGGAATAATGAAAAAGAGTCAGTCTACCAGAAAAACTTAATAATTCCAGCTGTATATGCATCAAAAGTGATTTGAATTAGCTTGTTTTGACAACTTCACAGTTGTATACAAAGTTAAATCATTTCATTTGAGAATTTAAAATGGGGAAAATAATAAAACATACATATGTTCGTATGCAGAATAAACATGTATGGGAGGCTCAGAGAAGGAGGGGGTAAAACAAAGGTTTGAAAAAGCTGAAGAAAGTAATGTTTGTGGAGCACCTACTAATTTCAAATTTTTGTATCTTTCTAATGACAGTATGTGGTGAAATAATTATCCCATTTCACAAATAAAGACAGAAGACTCAGGTTAGATAACCTAACACAGCCAGGTTTCATGCATTTCAACAAATACTGATAACCTGATAGCTATTTATTATTTTTTCAACTGTTCTAATCCTAAATCCCTTAAAAGTATAAGCCCTATTTGTGTTTAAAAATTAGCAACTAGTACCTCTAAGCAGAAGTAATAGTGATGATGGTAATAGCACCTGAAGACTTGACTGAGTCAAGCTGAGAAATGTACATACTCATAGACCTAAAGTCACAGCTCAAATTGGGGCAAGGCTGGTTCCTTCCCCACCACCACCTGAGCAGTGGGAACCATTGGATAAGGGTGATGATTTCTTGTCCATTCTCTCAGTTGCTGATACTGGGCAGCCACTCTCCTGACACATATCTGAGCTTGAATCCCAAAGTCCCTGAGCCTCCAGTGAAGGTGGCAGTAGCCAACCAGAGCATCGTCTCTGGGCAGCTGAAGCATAAGGCTAGGGGACAGCTACACAGAGGCCTAGTGCTGATTGAGCTTGATGGCCAGCCAGGTGTTACCCAGGTTTTAGAACCATATCACCCCCTGTCTAGGCTACTATGCCCAGCCCCAGAATGCTACTTATGATGAATGCAAGCAGCAGAAGGTGGTGGGCATTTTACTGCCTACTACCAGTAACCCTACTGAGCCTCAGGCTGCAGGCAGAGGCTGGCAATGATCCCTGACAGCAGTGGTTCTCCTAACATGCTGCCCCAAGTTATTTAATCCCCCTGGGGCTGCAAAGGCTATGTTGCTTGGAGCTTATTCTGGCATTGGGGGAAACAATTAACCCTGTAGCCCCTGATTCAGGGAATGCAATGAGGAGTGTGGGGCCCCACTGGGCTAGCTCCAGCACTGTTGCTCCCTCCCAAGAGCTGTTAACATGGTATATCTGACACCATTTCCTGGTGACCAGTGGCAACCAGCATCCTGGTCAGTGCTATACAGCACTGCTGGTGGGTGATTGACCTCTGTGTCTGGGTCACCTCTGTCTACTACCTCTGATCATCCAGCACTGCCTCCTGTTGCCTTGTGGCTGTCAGATCCATTGTCCAGTGCTGTTCATCCTGGCATTCAGACTACTGCTGTTGCTGTGGGCTACTGTGGTGGCGTCTCAGTGGGCCTACCTTTGAGCACCTCCAGCTGTCACTGTGGGCTGGACCCTGGCCTGCTGCTTGCCAGTGTACCACAAGCTGCAGACCCTCTTGACAGCACAGTGCAATCTTGATCAAACAACCTTTTGTCTGGGACTTCTAGACACTGGACACTACTGAGGTGAGATAGCAATTCACTTGTCACCTCTTAGAAACCTTAGAAACAGCTTTGTTTCCCCATTTATTAAATAAACCCACTTTTGTTATTCCCAGGCTTAGTGGTCTTGCAATAATTATATGTGGAAGCAAGAACCCTCAGACTTGTCATCTACCTGGGTACAGTCCTTTGACCCAGTATAGCACCCTTATGGCATTGTTTCAGAACAGAAATATACACATTTATACACAGCACTTATGAACACCAATGGCAGATTTTAAGTTGGAAAAGTTTGAGAAATGGATTTTCACAACACAATCCATTCCTTATTCCTGACTGGCCACATGCCCATTTCTCTATTTCCTTCCAGTACCAACTATACTCTAACACTAAGTTCCAGACCTCAACCTCCAAGTCCTGTACTTGTCTATATTTCCCCATCCATAACGTGGGCTTTCAATTTGTGATGATGGAGCATATGGTGTGTGAAAAAGTGAACAAAGTTTGAACAAAGGAAGGAGGATATAAAAGGCAGCCATGAAGCAGAGAAAGTGATTTTAGCCACTGGTGCATGAACCAGAGCCTTGCACTAGTTCCACAAACATATACCAGTCTTTCCTTAACTTGCATGTGCCATCCATAGACACACATCACACACATAGGTATGTCCCAATGCACAGGTGTCCATGGACTATGAGCTTTCATTATTTAAGACAATAAAGTAGGTATTCTAGTGCTAACTAGATTTAGAAGTAGATATTTTAGTGCTAACTAGATTTTTTTTTCAGTGTAAGTTTCTGTCCTATGTCCTCTATTTTCCTTTGTACATAGTATCCTGATTGACCTCCTCCATGGCTTCAAATACTATCTCTAAATCCCAATCGCTCCTCCTTACTACTTGTAGTCCTTCCAAGCATCAACCCAATACAACCTACTGAGCTTGTCATAGTCACAGTTCATGTCGGTCAACTTTTAAGACTTTGCTTGTGCCCCACAACTCTGTTTCCTCACTTGAACCTCTGGTTTAAAGACATCATTCACCACAAAGTTACTTCAGGTTGATTTGAACATCAGTGTTAATACTTTTTCTTGTAACTTACCTCATTCAGTAAGTAGGACTTGATAAATCCTATTGTTTGGAACTTCACTTCCATACCCACTGTTCTATTTTAGGCCTGTGTATTTGCAGTGTGTCCATTTGTATCTGTAGAATTACTTTCCTGTCTTCTCTTCCTTTTCTCCAATGCTATGCACAGGAGAACTATCTTCCTAAAGTAGTAGCAGTATATGTTACTACTGAAGGAACTTTACTGACTTCCCATTGCTTGTGGCAGTATTGCCAATGACAGATCATGAACCACTGGTTGATCATGAAATGAATGTCATTTGCTAGTTGTATTTCAGAAACATTTTTTTAAAGAACAAAAAAGTGTCTACATACATTGCATAAGAAATAGTAGGCATTCTTTGGAGAAGCATTTGTTACAGTTTTCTATCGTTGCATGCATCCATTGGGTCACAATGTGAAATTCTTTTCTTGCTATGCATCATTTCTTTCTATATATCTGTTAGAGAGACAGTTGCCTAAATTTGTTGCCACACCATTATTGTCCCTCTACCCTCTGCAAATCTGGCCCAGATACTCTTCAAATCTGATCTGATGCTACTCATTTTCATTCACCATATCCTCTATTTTATTTTATTTTTTTGAGACTAGGTCTCGCTATTTTGTCCGTGGAACCGCAGGCTCTTGTTGCCCGGGGTACCACAGACTCAAGCAACCCCCAGCCTCAGCTTCCCAGGTAGCTGGGATTACAGGCGTGCGCCACCACACCCAGCTATTTTTTGGGGGGACTAGGTCTCGCTACGGGCCCCAGGCGGGACTCGAACCACGATCCCTAGCCCCGGCCGCTTCATAGGTTGAAGCTTACAGGCATGAGCCACCATGCCCGGCCTATTCACCCTATCCTCTAATCACACAGAAGTTCCTCACTGTTTCAGATGCTTCCATTCCTGGAGGACTTTGACTATGCTGATTCTTCATCTTGAATACCCTTTCTTTATTCCAAATTGGTAAATCTTACTAATTCTCCAAGCAAGATTCAGATCACATACTACATTACTGATACCCCATACGATTGATAGACTTATTTTCAGAGATCTAAAAATCAAGGTGAATAGCTCTGTTCTCTTTCAAATTCAAATATTCATCTGTCCCCTTAACCATCACCATTAGAGTATGAATGGCATCTCAAAAGGCTTCTAGAGAACTCTCAATTCTATTCCCACCATGTTCCCCTAATTCCCATTTCCTAGTTTTTTACAATAGTAGTAAATACCCCATCATCCTTAAATCTGAAGTCACATTTATTGGTTCCCTTTCTTTGGCTTCTTCTTATCAAACTTGAGCTTTCATTAGGCTGGAGTTAGAAGTTAGCTGGATCTATTAGAAGGAGTCTGTCTGATTTAATATCTCTAGAGTGAGACATGAGAATTTGAATTTCTAAAAAGTATCCAGGAAATGGCTGTTGTTACTGGTACTTGGAAAATCTCTGCATTAATAAGATCTGAAAAGTTATACCTGAATGTATCTACTTTTTACTATTCCCTTATCTTATCAAAAAATCTGAGCAGTTTTCCTTCTATCTTCACTAGCCAGTATCTACATTTGATCTGCCCATCTTTAAACCCTGCAAATAATGACTTCTATCATGCCTGTTGTGTTTTGCAACTAAGTCACCTCTGAGGCTGCTTGACTGATGTGCCTGCCAAGTTTTTCACAGGGATGAATTATTCACTGTCCTGGAATCACTAGTCTCTACCCTTCCTCTATAACAACCAGAAACTTTGGAAAGAAATTATATAAGTGAATATTTTTATATTAGTGCTGGAGAAGCTGTGACTTAGGAAGTTCAGAAATCATTCAGCAACAGACTGTGGCCTCATTGATTGTGGAAAAACCCTAAGGAACTATCCTCTATTTTCACTGGCACTCAGTGGCCATATCAGCTATGTTTTGATGGTTGTGGTGATCATTATAAAAAATTCCACATAAAATCAGGTCTTTTTTAAAAA
Source organism: Uropsilus gracilis (assembly GCA_004024945.1). Lineage (NCBI taxonomy): Eukaryota > Metazoa > Chordata > Mammalia > Eulipotyphla > Talpidae > Uropsilus > Uropsilus gracilis. Next base: position 17,573 of record PVHY01009669.1, read on the forward strand.
TTTGCATATATATATGTATATTTATATTTATATTACATTATTCCATTATTGTGTACCTTGGGGCTTTCCCACTTCACTAGCATTTGTTAACCATCCTGATCTTTTGTACTCTTCACCTCCCCTACCTTCTTCCCCCTCCTCCTCTCTCACTTCATGGTTCAGTCCCATTGGTTGTTTAAAATCAGGTCTTTAATGACTCTGATGCTTCTCTTACTTATAATGACAAACATATAAATTCCATATCATGAAAACATTCAATAAATATGTTTTAAGCATACTGAATCCTACTTATCAGGTAGAATTTTCAAGATTCCAAGAGGTTCCATGATATATCCTACTTCACCTTGAAAATTGATAAATGAGTCAGGACAAGAACTCACCCCATTGACTTGCTTTGCAGGACTAGAAATGTGACATGCGAAAAATTCCTTGGTATGATGGGAGGAATCTACACTGGACTCTCCACTTTTGACTTTGTGATAGGAGAAATTATTTCTCTCAACCTCAAATTTTTCATCTCTAAAACTGAGACTAAATATAACTATATAATCGTGATGAAGAGTAAATTATTAATTTTTAACACACCAATTTACACTGATTTAATTTCTCTCCATAGTACTGAATATAATATTTAAATACAAACTCAATATATTCTTCTCTGAACCCCAGTCTTGATAAGTCAATCTTCATATTGCTTTATACTCTGCAAATCCAGCCCCCAGCTCAGACTGGTACAGAAAAGGAATCTGGAAGATTGCCATCAAATGAGTGAATTAATGTTATGTCAGTAGATGTGTATCTCACACATATAAGTGTGTATATGTATTTACATTGCCTTAGATTATCACTTCTATAAGTGTACATCACTCTCCTTCCACCAATACTCTGTCGCCAGTGACCTATCCCTTTGCCCTATTCTTTCACCCTCTCCACTATTCCTTCTCATAACCAGTATATTTTATACAGTCAAATAATTATTTTTGTTGTGTTTTGTCAGTGTGTGTTCATTGGTTATTTATATTCTACAAATAAATGAAACCATCTGGTATCTTTCACTTTCTGGTTTATTTCACTTAGCATAATCACCTCAAAATGTATCCATTTTTTCACAAAAGGCATTATCTTCTTAAATAGCTGAGTAGTATTCCATTGAGTATATATTTCATAATTTCTTCATACAATCCTCTGTTGATGGGCACTTAAAATGCTTTCATGACTTGTCTATTTTGGATAATGCTTCTTTGAACACAAGAGTGCATAAATCTTTTTGTATTAGAGTATTCATATTCTTTGGATAAATACATAACAATGATATTAATGGATGATGATGTTGCCTTTTTTAAAAAAGAAGTCTTCATACTGTTTTCCATAGAGCTTGCAACAAATTATATTCCTACAGAAAGTGGATGAGTGTATCTTTTTCTCTACATACAAGTCAATATTTGTAATTGCTATTCTTTTTGATATAGGTTATTCTCATAGGGAGGTGATATTGTGATTTTCATTTTCTTTATTATATGATGTTCAGCATTTTTTTCATATGCCTCTATGTCATCAGTATATCTTCCTTGAAGAACTATCAATTTTGATATCCTCTCCCACCTATTTTGGGGGGCATTATTTTATTGTTATGTGAGCACTTTTCTATTTTGGGAATTAATCCCTTGTCAGACATATGATTGGGCAAATATCTTCTTCCAATCTCTAGATTGCTTTTTTGTTTTTGTGATGTTTTCTTTTGATGTAAGAAAAGCTTTTGAATTTCATGTGGTCATACTTATATACTTTTGAGATTATTTTTCTTGCTGTTGGGGATGCATGCATTCACAAATACATATCTCTGTCCCTCCTGTTCACAGTATATCACCTATGTTTTCTTTTAAGTATTTTATGGTTTCAGAACTTACATCCAAATTTGCAACCCATTTTAAATTAACTTTTGTGTATGGAGTTAAAGATCTAGTTTCATTTATTTTGTATGTGACTATGCATATTTCCCAAAACCATTTGTTAAGAGGTTTCCAATTTCCATTGTATACTTGTGATTCTTTTGTTAACATTTCATATTTGTGTGGGTTTATTTCTGGGCTCTCTGTTCCACTGACTTGTGCTTTTGTTTTTATTTTAATGCCATACTTTTAAATTTCTGTTACTCTGTAGTAGAGTTTGAAGACAGGGATTGTGACACCTCAGTTTTATTTTTCTTTTCTCTCAGAATCACTTTGATTATTTGGGATCTTTTGTGGTTCCATATAATTTTTAAAATTGTTATTCTGTTTCCTTGAAAAAAGTCATTAGAATTTTGTTTGGTATTGAGTTGAGCCTATAAATTACATTAATTGATATGGTCATCTTAACAAATTTTATTCCTCCAATCCATGAACACAATATGCCTTCCCATTTCTTTTTTTATTAATTATTTTTATTGATTGCATATATATACACATATATAATGCATAATTGTCTACCTCAAGGCTCTCCCATCACCCATGCACCATCTTAATCTCCTGCGCCCTCTCCTGCATCCCACCCTCCTCCCCCTCTTTTGTTCTATACTTCTGTTTTGTTGGCAGTTGTAAATTTGTCTTTTCTGTTTGTTTGTTTTCCCTATATCCCTCATATAAGTGAGACCATTCCATATTTTTCTTTTTCTTTCTAACTTATTTCTGCTAGCATGATTCCATCTAACTCCATCCATATTGCTGCAAATAACATAAGTTTGTCTTCTTTGATTGATGAATAATATACCATACCTTTTTTAGCCATTCATCAGCTTAGGGGCATTTGGCTTATTTCCATATCTTGGCTATTGTAAATAGTTTTGCAATAAACATGTTAGTACAAGTATCCTTTTGAATTAGTGCTTTTGTATCCTTTGGGTAGATTCCAAGGAGTGGGTTTGCTGGATCGAATGCTAGTTCCATTTTCAGTTGTTTCAGGGGTCTCCAAACATATTTCCATAGTGGCTGAACCAGTTTGATTCCCACCAGTGGTGTAAAAGTGTTCCTTTTTCTCCACATCCACTCCAATGCTTGTTGTTACCTGTTTTGGTTTGGTGTTTTTTTTTTGTTTTTTTTTGTTTTTGATATGGGTTATTCTTATTGGTGAAAGATGGTATCTCATTGTGGTTTAGATTTGCATTTCCTTGATGATTCGTTATGTGGAGCATTTTTTCATAAACCTATAGGCCATTTGTATTTTCTCTTTGGAGAAGAGTCTTTTTATATCTCCCCATTTCTTCAGTGGCTTTTTTCTCTTGTTCTAGTTTTGTGAGTTCTTTTGTGAATATTTGTAATCAGACCCTTGTCACTTGTATGGAGGGCAAAATTTTTCTCCCATTCAGTTGGGTTTCTTTTGTTTTGGTTATTGTCTCTTTTGCTGTACAAAAGGTTTTTAATTTCATGTAGTCCCAGCAGTTTATGTTTTCCTTCCTTTTTTTTTAGTATCTGTGGCTGTGTCCTGAAATGGGTTTCTAAAGTGTAGAACCTAGAATGGTTTGCCCAAGTTTTCCTTTTATGTTTTTTATGGTTTCATGTCTTATATGCAGGTCTTTTATCCATTTTAAGTTGGTTTTTGTACATGGTGTGAGGGCGTTGTCCTGGCTTATTTTTTTTACATGTTGTGGTCCAATTTTCCCAGTATCATTTACTGAAGAGGCTATCCTTATTCCAATGTAGATTTCTTGCCTCTCTCAAAAATTAGTTGACTGTATATGTGTGACCTTATTTCTGTCCACTCAATTCTGTTCCATTGGTCTGATTGTTTTAGATCCAGTACGGCGCTCTTTTAGTTATTGTGACTTTGTAATATAATTTGACATCTGGGATTGTTTTATCTCTGTTCTCTCTCACTTTTTATTTTAGAGTCTAGGTCTCGCTATTTAGCCCTGGATAGTTTCAAGTCCATGGGCTCAAGTTGTTCCTAGTCTCAACCTCCCAAGTAGCTGAGATTACAGGAATGTGCCCCTATGCCCGACTATTGTTCTCTCTTCTTTTGATCAGGAAGGTTTTGTATGTCTATGGCCTTTTGTTGTTCCATATGAATTTCAGAAGTTTTTGCTCAATCTCTTTAAAGAATGTCATTGTAATTCTTATTGGAATTGCACTGAATCTTAGATTGCTTTTGGTAACATGGCCATTTTGGTAATGTTAATTCTTTCAATTCATTTTTAAATGTCTTCTTCTGTTTTATGAGTGTTTATGGTTTTCTTTGTGTAGATTTTTCACTTTTTTTGTTAGGTTTATCCCCAGGTATTTAATTTTCTTTGGTGTGATGGTAAATGAAGTGTTTTTTGTTTTGTTTTTTTTAATTCTTCTGGTTGATTTTTTTTGCATATAAGAAGGCCACTGATTTTTGTGTCTTGATTTTGTATCCTATTTTACTATATTGGTTTATTATTTCAATTAGCTTCTCTGTGGATTTTCTTGGGTTTGCTACATAAGGTATCATATTATTCACATATAATGATAGTTTTATTTCTTCTTTCCCTATTTGTATTCCTTTTATGTTTTTCTCTTGCCTTATTGCCCTATCTAGTACTTCCAGTACCTTGTAGAAAAGTAGTGGTGAGAGTGGGCATCCTTGCCTGAGTCCAGATCTTAATTGGAATTGTTTCCATTTTTTCCCCATTAAGGATGGTGCTTGCTGTGAGTTTGTTGTAAATGACTTTTAGTATGTTGAGATATATTCTTTTTATCCTGAGTTTTTCTAGGACTTTTATCATTAATGGGTATTGAACTTTATCAAAATTTTTTTATATCTATCAATATGATCATATGATTTTTGGTTTTCTCCTTTTCTTAAATTTATATTTGTTTATATTTTTCTTATTGTTTGCTTACATAGCTCGTATTTGTAGGCATGGGCCTCCTCCCTCCTCCCTTCTTCCCTTCCTCTGGTCCCCCCTCTTGGTTTTCTTCTTGTTGAGGTGATGCATTATGTTTATTGATATTTGGATGTTGAACCATCCCTGTGCCCCTGGAATGAATCCCACTTGGTCATGGTAAATAATCTTTTTTATGCACTGTTGGATTCTATTTGCCAGGATTTTATTTAGAATTTTTGCATCTGTGTTCAAATGGGAGATTGCTTTGTTCAGTCTTGGGTGTTTGTATTATTCTAGAATTTGTACATCTCATTCAGGTTGTTGTATTTGTTTGCATATATATAGATATAGATATATGTTTATGTTCATAGTAGTCTCTAATTATATTTTGAATTTCTATTGTATCAGTTGTAATTTCTCCCTTTTTATTTATGAGCCTATTTATTTGAGTTTTCTCTCTTCTGTGTGAGCCTTGCTAGGTGTTTATAAATTTTATTTATTTTTTCAAAGAACCATCTTTTTGGTTTGTTTATCATCTTCATCATCTTTTCGGTTTCGATTTCATTTATTTCTGTTTAATTTTTATTATTTCCTGTCTTATGCTGGGTTTTGGATTTTTTTGTTCTTTTTTCTAATTCCTCAAATGGGGAGATGGATTGTTCTTTTGGAATATTTCTTACTTTATGATATTAGCTGGTATTACTATGAACGTTCTTCTTAACACTACTTTTGCTGAGTCCCATACATTTGGGAATGTTGTGTCATCTTTATCATTTGCTTTGATGTAGGGTTTAATCTTTTCCTTGATTTCCTCATTTACCCAGTGGTCTTCCAGTAGCTTGTTGCTCAGTCTCCATGTAGTGTACACAGTCCTTATTTTCTTTTCATTGTTGATTTATAGATTGATGCAGAGAAAAAAGTTGGTATTATTTTAATCTATGTCTATCTATTTATGTTTGCCTAATGGGACCTAATATATGGTCGATTTGGGAGAGTGATTTGTGTGTACTTGAAAAAAGGTGTATTCTTTTTCCTGGGGGTGCATTGTCCTATAAATATCTATATGTCCTTTTGTCTAGATCTTCCTTTAAAGCTTTCATGCCTTTGTGTAGTTTCTGTTTCTTTGATCTGTCCTCTGGTGAAATGGAGTGTTGAAGACTCCAACCACATATGTATTTTCCCCAATATTCACTTTCAGTTGTGCTAGTACTTGTTTTATGAATTTTGGTGCTGCTTCATTTGGTGAGTATATGTTAATAATTGTGATGTCTTTCTGGTGGATTAATCCCTTTATCATTGGATGGTGACCTTTTTGTCCTTTGTCAGTTTTCTTAATTTGAAATTTGCTTTATCTCTTATTGTAATGACTACCCCTGCTTTCTTTTTGGGACCATTTGATTGAAGAACATAATACCAATTTTAGAGCAGCTTTTAGAATCTAGTAGCTTCTCTCTCCAGTTTCATTGTTTCCTTTAATTTTTTTACTTTCTTCCCTGATTTCTTCATTGACCCGGGTGATGTTCAGATTTTTGTTCAGTCTCCACATGTTTTGATACATTACAGTATTCCTTTTGTAGTTAACTTTATTTCATTGTGATCAGAGAAGATATAATTTATTTTTATTTAATTTTTGTAGCATATTTTATGTCCCAGTATATGATCTATCCTTGAGAATTTTCATATGTGCTTGATAAAAAAATGTGTATTCAATTATTTTGGAATGAAAGTTGTATAAATGCCTGTTAATACCATATGATCAAGTACTTTAAGCGTTTTATTACTTTGTTTAGCTTTCTTGGTAATCTATCCCTTAGATTAAGTTGTGTGTTGAGGTTCCCCACTACTAAGGTGGTTTTTCAATGTTGGACTGTAGATTTTACATAAATAGGTGTCCCTTTTTTGGTGCATAAATATTAATGGTAGCTTTAGCTCCTTGATGAATTGGTCACATTCAATTTTTGACTAAAACTTTATCATTTAGCAGGTCTTTCTTTTCACTTAGTTTTATTGTCTTGAAGTATCTTTTTCCGGTGTTTCTTTTTAACTTGGTGTTTGTTTTTAGGTTTGAAATGATTTTTTAAGAAAAGTATAGAGCTCTGATAGTTGTGGCTCAACTTGTCAATCTGTGCTTTCAATTAGTTCAGATACTCACATTTAGAGTGATTATTGAGCTATGAGGCTTATTATTGTCTCTTTTAATTGTTTTTCTCTTGTTTTCACTCTGCTTTCTCACTTGCGTGGCTTTTTCTGGTTGTACTCTGATTATTTTTCATTTTTTCTTCATTTTGCATTTTACTGTATGTTTACCATGGGAGTTGTATCAAATTTTCAATCAAAGGACTTCTAAAGAAGTCCCTATGATCTGGTACTGAGATATCATTATTTTAGATTATATATAGATTCTAAATTTTTCTTCCTTCTCTAGTGTTTTTTTCTTTTTTATTATTCTTATTTATGTTTCGATCCTGTATCTTATTAACTCATATATATAATTATCTGTATTTCAAATTACCTCCTGCATAAGCCAGTACACTAGAGGATGAAGGGGACAATAGCTGAATGTTGTTGGGCTAACTCCTTTTCTATATATCTGCCCCTCAGTTTCTGAAATGAAAAGGATGAAATTAATTGGTAGCTTTGTTACATTATTATTATTATTGGATTTATTATTTTTATTGAGGTAACATTGGTTTCCAACACTGTATATATGGTTTAGAGGTAGAGGTTCATACCTCTTCATTTATATGTTACAATACCATATCCCACACCAAAGCACCCATAATCCTACACCATAGTTAATTGAGCATCTCTATGATCACCTCACGTCTCTCCTTCTGGTCATATCCATTTTGTAGTCACATCTCTATGATTTGTTTTGGTTTAGTTTTGTGTGTTCCTTTGCTTTGTTTCTTTTTTTTTTTTTTTGAGACTAGGTCTTGCTTTTTTGCCCATGGAACTGCAGGTTCATGTTGCCCGGGATACCTCAGACTCAAGCAATTCCCAGTCTCAGCTTCCCAGGTAGCTGGGATTACACCACCACACCCAGCTGTATTTTTTTGGAACTATGTCTTGCTACAGGCCCTAGGTGGGACTTGAACCACGATCCCTAGCCCCAGCCGCTTCATAGGCTGAAGCTTACAGGAACTTGCCACCATGCCCAGCCTTGCTTTGTCTCTTTATATTCCACATATGGCACTGATATTCTACTAGTCTGTAAATTGTTTTTTATTTTTTATCAGTCTTTTGAATTCCAGAATATTTTATCTTTATTTTTTGTATTTTTTAATTGTAAAACCATCTGGTGTTAATCTTTCTCCAGACTTGTTTCACTTAGCATGACCCCCCCCACTACCAGTTCCATGGAATGCCATTTTTAACACAGTTTATGGTTATCATTTGGTTTTATTTGTTTACATTTTATTGAAGTACCATTAGTTTAATTGTTAGTATTTTAGAAATACAGAATTCCTCCCCTTATGTGTAGTTAGTGTTGTGCTGATTGTTGGTTTTGGAATAATGTTTTGCATAGCCCTGAGGATTCCAAGGAAGTGTACCAAAGGTCACTCTAGTAGAGTCAGGCAGAGTTAAATTTGAATAGCAAATATGAACTCTTATGGTAGCACTTCTATATCAGCCATTACAGTTATGATTTGATTTATTTTCTGTATTGGATTACACATAGATATTTTATTTGATGGAGGGAGTCTTCTTAAAAATCACCTAAAGGATCCAAAACACTGGTAAATTTACATAGTTGTGTATTACCACAGTAAAATTAGAAAAATCCCCATCTTCTCAAAAAAATACTTGATGCTTAGTTTCAGTTGTTTTTTGTTCCCACCCACAGTACAAGGCAACTAGTAATAAACTTTATCTCTATAACTTTGTTTCTTCAGGACATTATTTATAAATATAGTCAATGTAGTTTTTTTAGCCTTGCTTCCATCATGTAGCAATTTATTTTTAAGACTCAGACTAGTTTGTTCTCAGTAGTTCCTTTTGATAGATAATGTTTTAGTTTGGATTTTTATTCCCCAGTTGACAACAGAACCAGTCATTGGTATCTAAAAAAGGACATTATATACCTCCTGTGGTGGTGTGAAGTGATAATTGTTTGTAGTTCATTTTAGTTTTAACTTGTATTTCCCTTATGATCAATCCTATTGAATATTTTCTTCAAGACTTTATTTACCACCCACCCATGTATCTTCATTGGTGAAATATCTATTAAAATCTTTTGTCTATGTTTAAATTGTGTTATTTATTTATTGTGAATTCTGAGAGATTGTTGTGTATTTAAGATTTATGTCTTTTATAAATTATATGCCTTGCACAGCTATTTTACTAGTCTCTGTGAATTGCTTTTTTATTCATCAGTCTTTTGAATTGCAGAATTTTTATGTATTTTTAATTGATTGCACAAATATTTATCTTACATCATTGTATATCCTAATTTTCCCACCACATTGTCACCTGTGAACCATATCTTAATCTCTTGTGCCCATCCCTCCCCTGATTTTAACACTCACCTTGCTCTGTGTTTCAGTTCTTCTGATAGTTTTAAATTGTATTTGACCTTTTGTTTGTTTGTTTTCCCTATATCCCGCATATAGGTGAGGTCATCCAGTATTTCTTCTAGATCCATCCATATTATCACAAATACATCAAATTTGTCTTTTTTATTGAAGACTAGTATTCATTGTGTACATATACCACAGTTTTCTTATTCATGTTTGTTTTGGCACATTTGAATTGCTTCAATATTCTGGCTATTGCATATAGTGCAACAGTAAACTTCTGAGTACAGGTGTCATTTGAATTAGTTTTTTTGTATCCTTTCAGTAGGTTCCCAGAAGTGAATTGCAGAATTTTTAAATTTTTAATTTTGATATTGTTCAAGTCATCAATATTTTATGGATTGATTGTGATTTTTGTATTGTATAGAAGATATATTTGCCTATGTCAAATTCACAAAGATTTTCTCCTATATTTTATTCCATTAATTTTATTAATAGTCTTTATATGGATCACACGCCTAGCATATCAGCAGCTGCAGGGCACATCTTCACCAACGGATCTGCAGTTAGGGAGCACCTGAGGTAAGGCACCTCACTGCTTCCCTCTGGAAGCACTGAGCATCATGTGCCTAGTGGACTGGCAGCTGTGGGGTGTGTTTTCACTGATGGACCTGCAGGCAGGGATCACTTGAGGTGAGGCACCTTGCTGCTTCCCTCCAGAAACAACCCTCACAGGATCCACCAGGAAACACCAGGTCAAACATAGGAACAAAGAGCACCAGTAGCACAGGAGTGAGAACTTGAAAAAAGCAACATGCACAGAATAACCTAGGGAAGATGGGTGGGAAAGAAAATAGAGCCACCCCCTATTCCTTATTCCCTCTGACTCCAAAGATTTGATATGGTCTCAAAAAACAACTGGAAGCAACTAATCAAAAAAGAAAAAAAATGAGTAAATAAAATACAACAAAACAAAAGGCTGTGCACAGATGAGCAACACCAAAATTATTGTCATACAAAGCACTCCCAGTAAAACACAATGGAACTCAATAGCACATTAGATTCAATGAGCCTAAGGGAGAGAATCCTCAACACAGAAAGCAGATTCTACAACAGAATTTACACGAGCTCACCACCTTACCTGACTGCAAAGGAACTGATTCCCCAAAAGAGTCACAAGAAGCAAAGAAGCAAAGAGACATTAATGCAGAATTAACCACAACCTGGTAAAAGACTAATCAACATGCCGATCAATACTAGAGCCATAGTTGCACAATATGTAGCGCAAACTTGAAAGCAAAACACAAGAAGGAAAAAAATGCAAATACTCAAAAAGCCCTATGGGAAACAATATATCAACTAGATCACCAAAGGGTGACAATCTTCAGAAATCAATGAGGTTGATATTGAAGAAATGTTTAATATGTCAGACAAAGAATTCAGACTCAACATTATAAAACCACTCAAAGAGATAATGGAAAATTCAGAAAAAAAAAAAAAGAAAACTGCATGATAGAAGCATTTAAAAAACTAAGAGAAGTAGAAAAATATGAAAAAGAATACACAAATAAGAATAACATAATTGACAAACTGAGGATTCAGAATGAAACCCTAAATAAGAAGTTGAGCGATATCTAGGATATAAATAAGCAACAGGGGAGCTCAAAAATGCAGGGAAAAGCCATGAAAGCAAATTAGATTAAATAGAAGAATAAATCAGTGTTCGAGAATTAAGAAATAGAGATACCAAAAATGAAAAACAAAATAAGACAGAAGAAAACATCAAGACCTTTAAAAATCCCTAAAGAAAAGAAATATAAGAGTAATCAGAGGAGAGACCTGAAGCAGAGTCCCTGTGGCTCTGCAAGCAAAAGGGGAGCATCTGTTCCCCATCTCCCTAGCAACCAGGTGAGTAGGCATGACCCAGAGAATGTGCTGGAAGGGAAAGGGCCCTAACCAGCTGCAAAAACACGGACTGCAATCCAGACCCCAGGTGGGGTGGTGGTTCTGCTGAGCAGCCTAGCAACCCCAAGAGAGACCTGCAGCATCGGGACCACTTTGCAGCCCTGGGGCAAACAAAATAACCCAACAGAAAGACTAAAAACAAAAAGAACAACAACAAAAGACACCTATACTCCGTAATAAATCACAGAAGAGGCCCTATAGCATCTACTAACCAGAACCCTTCTTCAGGGAATGCAGAGTGGACATGTTATCCAATAAGCCTTTAAGGCAAGAATTATGAGAAAGGAAAACAGTGTACCATAGCAACCACATACACTTATCATGCATGCTCAGGGAAAAGGAACCGCCCAACCAAATCATCCAAAGGAGACAAAAAGTTACTCACCTCAGCTATGTAGACACAAAGACAGAATAAACTACAAACTACAGGAAGACGCCGATCATCTTGCCAGCCAAAACTAGAGCCACAGTTTTTCAATATGTGGAAGAAGTGTGAAAGCAAAGCACAGGAATGAGGAAAAAGGCAAACCCCCCAGCAAGCCCCATAGAAACCAATAAACCATCAAAGGAAAGACAAACTCTAGAAACCAGCAAATATAACATTGAAGATGTGCACCACCTCCCAGACAAGGAGCAGAACCTATACATGTTACAAGCATACAAAGAGCTAAGGAAAGAATTAGAAAAACATAAGAAAAAGAAGTGAGCATGGCAGAGAAACTGAATAACTTAGAAGAAATGCAAAAAATTAAGAAAAAAAATCAACAAAGATAAAATAACTGAAGAATAAAATTGAATACCTGAACAAGATACAGAAAGAAACCCAATATCTAAAGGGAACAACAGAAAAGCTCAAAATGCAGGGAAATGTTACAAAAGCACATTATATGAAATTGAAGGATGAATAAATGCCCTGGAGAACACCAAAATCTGGAGGAAGAAGAAAGACAGAGAGAGATACACAATATAAGAAAATAGAAGAAAGTCTCAGAAATCTTTCTGATTCCTTAAAGAAAAGAAACATAAGATTTGTGGGTATCCCAGAAGGAGAAGAGAGGCATATGGGCACTGAAAGGCTATTTAAAGAAATAATGGAGGAAAACTTCCCAATCCTGAAGAAATGAAATTTGACATCCAGGAAGCCAAAGGAACACCAAACTACATCAACAAAAGAAAAACCACAGCAAGGCACATCATCGTAAAACTCCCAAGAGTCCAGGATAAGGAAAAAAATAATGAGATTGACTAGAGAAAAGGAACAGATAACATACAAATGAAAACCTATTAGGCTGACCTCAGACTTCTCTGAAGAGACACTCTAAGCAAGGAGAGCATGGAGTCATATCTTCAAAAAACTCTAAGATAAAGAATGCCAGGCAAGATTACTTGACCCTGCAAAGCTTTCTTTCCACTACGAAGGAAGAATAAAAACCTCAGACAAGCAAAGCCTCCAGAAATACGCTACCACTAAACCACCACTCCAAGAAATCTTGCAAGAAGCCGTCAGATTAAAATCAACAGAAGAATATACACACCATAACAAGGAAGCTAATCAGAACCTCAAAATGACAACCAAAAAACTGACTTCAGAATCTCAAATATCAGTAAAAGAAATAAGAAAAGGAAACTCTAACCTCTAAATGACCCTCCAAATTCAACACCAGAACAGCAAGTATCAATCATCACCCTAAATGTCAATGGTCTAAATTCAGCAATCAAAAGACACAGAGTATTATTGGATCAACAAACAAAACCCAACATTCTGCTGCCTGCAGGAAACACACTTTAACACAAAAGATAAGCACAGACAAAAAGTAAACGGCTGGAAAAAAGTTCTGCAAGCAAACAGCCCCCAGAAGAAAGCAGGAGTAGTGATATTAATGGCAGATAAAGTAGACTTTAAGCTAATAAGGTGACAAGTGATAAAGAAGGATACTATATATTAGCAAAAGGGTCAATACATAACAAAGACATAACAGTTATTAACATTTACTCACCAAATGAGGGAGCACCAAAATTCATCAAACAACTACTGTCAACACTGAAAACAGACATCAGTGAAAATACCTATGTGGTAGGTGATTTCAACACACCACTCTCACCTAAGGACAGATCAACAGGACAAAAACTAAACAAAGACACAAAAGCCCTAAATGAAGATCTAGACCATATGAACCTAATAGATATCTACAGGATACTGCACCCCCATAGAAAGGAATACACATTCTTCTAAAATGCACATGGATCATTCTCAGAAATCTACCACATATTAGGATATAAGGCAAACATTGACATATATACAAAGATGAAAATAGTACCAATTTTTTTCTCTGATCATAAAGGCATCAAACTAGAAATCAACATTGAAAAGAAAGCAAGAAGAATGCCCAACACATGGAGACTGAATAGCATTACTAAATGAAGACTGGGTAACTGAGGAAATTAAGGAAGAAATTAAAACCTTCTTTGAAACAAATACCAAGAAGACACAACATTCCAAAATGTCTTGGACTCAGCAAGAGCATTTTTAAGAGGAAGGTTCATAGCAATACAGGCTCATATTAAAAAGCAAGAAAACAACCAAAGAAATAACCTAATCTCCCAACTCGATGAACTAGAAAAAGAACAACAAAAAACCCAAAACACAGCAGAAGACAAGAAATAATAAAAATAAAAGCAGAAATAAACAATCTAGGTAGCAAAAAGACTATCGAGAAAATCAACAAAACCAAAGGTTGGTTCTTTGAAAAAAATAAATAAAATTGATAAACCCCTTGCAAACCTCACGAAGAAGAGAGAACACTCAAATAAGCAGGTTTATCAGGTTTATAAATGAAAGAGGAGAAATTACAACAGACATCAGGAATCCAAAAGATAATCAGAGATTACTATGAACACCTATATGCAAACAAATACATCAACCTGGATGAGATGGGCAGATTCCTGGAAAGATATAACCACCCAAAACTAAACAAAGAAGAGGTAGAGAACTTAAACAAACCAATCACTAGCAGCGAGATTGAAGCAGCCATGAAAACTCTACCTATAAACAAAAGCCCAGGACCAGATGGTTTCACAAATGAATTCTACCAGACCTTCAAAGTGGTAATAACGCCAGCACTACTAAAGTGTTTCCAAAAAATTGAGAAAGAAGGAAAACTGCCAAACACATTCTATGAAGCAAACACCACTCTCATGCCAAAACCAAATAAGGATAGCACCAAGAAAGAAAACTATAGACCAATTTCCCTAATGAACACAGATGTAAAAATTTTAAATAAAATATTGGCAAACTGAATCCAAAAATGCAAAAAAGCATTACTCACCATGACCAAGTGGGATTTATCCCAGGGACACAGGGAAGGTTCAAAATCTGAAAATCAATCAACGTTATCTACCACATCAACAAGGAGAAAATAAAAAACCATATGATCATAGCAATAGATGCAGAGAAAGCATTTGGCAAAGTCCAACTCCTATTCATGATAAAAGCTCTTGAAAAATTGGGATAAAATAATACCTCAACAAAATAAAAAAAAAATACCTCAACAAAATAAAAGCCATCTATGACAAACCTACAGGAAACATCATCCTAAATGGGGAAAAACTAAAATCATTTCAATTAAGATCTCAAACCAGGCAAGGATGCCCACTCTCTCCACTATTTTTTAACATTATATTGGAATTTCTAGCTAAGGCAATAAGACAAGAGAAAGACGTAAAAGGGATACAAATAGGGAAAGAAGCATTGAAGCTATCATTATATGCATATTATATTATTCTTTATGTTGAGAACTCCCAAAAATCCACAGGAAAAACTTCTTGAAACAATAAATCAGTTCACTAAGGTGGCCAGTTACAAAATCAGCACACAGAAATCAGTAGCTTTCATATATGCAAAATGTCAAGCTGAAGAAAAAAAATACCATTTACTGTCACACCAACAACAACAAAAAAATAAATACCTGGGATAAACCTAACCAAACACATGAAATAACTATACAAAGGAAACTTTAAAGCACTGCTAAAAGACATAGAAAAATACATACGGAAATGAAAAGATATTCCCTGTTCATGGATTGGAAGAATTAACGTCGTCAAAATAGCCATCCTACCAATCTGCAGATTCAATGCAATCCCTATAAAAATTCCAGTAACATTCTTTATAGAGATAGAAGAAAAATTACTGAAATTCAGGTGAAATAAAAAAAAGATCTCAAGTATCAAAAAGCCTCCTGACCAAAATAAAAGAGTACGGAGGTATTACTATTCCAGACCTCAAACTATACTACAAAGCCATAGTAATTACAACAGCATGGTACTGGTATGAAAATATACAATCAAACCAATGGAACAGAATTTAATGCCCTGAAATAAAACCACAGATATATAGTCAACTCATATTTGACAAAGGAGTGAAAAACTTACATTGGAACAAGGACAGACTCTTCTATAAGTGGTGCTGGGAAAACTGGGCCAAAACATGCAAAAAAAAAATTAACCAAGACAACGCCCTCACACCAAGTACAGAAACCAACTCAAAATGGATAAAAGACTTGGGATGAAAGAACTGAAGCCATAAAGTACAGAGAGGAAAACTTGGGCAAAACCCTCCATGAATTACAATTTAGAAATTCTTTTCTGGACACATCTATAGCTGGCAAAAAAAAAATGAAAGAAAACAGCTGGGACTACATCAAACTAAAAAGCTTCTGTACAGTAAGAGATGACAGACAAAACAAAAAGACACCCAGCCAACTGGGAGAAAATCTTCACCCTCCACATAAGTGATAAGGATTTGATAACAAAGATTCACAAGGAACTCACACAACATAGTAAAAATGAAACAAGAAGCACAGTCAAAAAATGGGAAAACACTAAAAAGACATTTCTCCAAAGGGGAAGTACAAATGACCAACAGGCACATGAAAAACTGCTCAAAGTCACTAGCAATGAGAGAAATGCAAATCAAAACCACATTGAGATACCACTTTATACCAGTAAGAATGGCCCACATCAAAAAAATGGGCAACAAGTGCTGGCATGGATATGGAGAGAAAGGAACACTCTTATACTACTGGTGGGAATGTAAACTGGTTAAGCCACTATGGAATGCAGTGTGGAGGGCACTCACACAAATGAAAATGGAACTACCATATGACACAGCAATGGCTCTTCTGGAAATCTATCCGAAGGAGACCTCAATATTATACAAAGTTACACCTGTGTTTGGATGTTAGTGCAGCACTATTTATAATTGTAAGGTCATAGAAATGACCCAAGTGTCCTAAAACAGATGAATGGATGAAAAAGATGTGGTGTATATACACAATGGAATATTACGCATCAATTAAAAAGTCAGATTTGATGATTTTTTGGCAACATGGATGTACCTAGAAGAAATCATATTAGCAGAAACAAGTCAGAAAGAAAAAGGCAGTAACCAATTGGTTTCACTATACATGGGATATAGGAAAAACAAAAGGCCGAGAGGAAAACCCAAAAAAAAGCTAACAACCAAACTAAAGTACACAATTGGGGGGGGGTAAAGGGAGGTGGTGGGTGATCCCCAGGGAATACAAAGATGTGAATATATATAGAAATAAAATATTTAATTAAAAAGTCTTTATACGTAAGCCTATATGATCCATTAACTTAATTTTTGTATATTTAGGGCAGGCATGGTGGCACATGCCTGTAAGCAGCAGCCTAGGAAGCCACCGCGGGGACCAGGGATTGCGCTTTGTGTCCCACTCAGGGCAACGTAGTGAGACCTAGTTCCAAAAATATAGCTGGGCATGGGAGCGTGTGCTTGTAATCCTATCTACCTGGGAATCTGAGGCTGCGTATTGCTTGAGTCTGTGGTACCCTGGGCAACATGAGCCTGTGGTTCCCTGGGCAAAAATAGCAATACCTAATCTCAAAAAAAAATGTTGTATATGATGCAAAGTATGAGTTGAATGTCTACTCTTTTTGCATGTGAGTTGTTTTCAAGGCCAATTTGAAAATGCTGTCCTTATCCCACATTACTTTAGTACCTTATAAAAATCAGTTGTCCATATATTTGTGGATTTACTTTTGAACTCTATTCAATATCATAGGTATATTTATACCAGTTTTTCTTTGTTTTGATTGCTATAACTTTATAATAATTTTTAAAGTCAGTAACTGTAATTAATCTCACTTTGGTATTTTTTTTACCAAGCAGTCAAAACAGCTTATCTAGGTTGTTTACATTTCTATATGAATCTTGCCTTCCACTTATCAAATTCTACAGAGACATTTCTAGGATTTTTTATTAGAGTGTTTTTGTTTTTAGACTAATTTCTTGGATTTTACCTGTGGCTTAAATCATGTCCTTTGTCTGTTCTGATATCCAGTCGAAGATACAATACTACATTTTGCCAGCTTTCCTTTTGATACTGCCCCTACCCTCTGTTGCCACATGGCAGTATTACTGTCCCAATGCATACCACCTGTGCAGCTCACAGTGCACTCCAGGAGCAGCAGTAATGACAGCAAAGTTTTCCTCACTCACAGCCCCAGCCTAATTTGAGCCATGAGATGAAGGACCATGGTGCACCCAGCCCATATGGTGGGTACCCAATAACAAACTCATCCTGCAACTGCTGATATCCATATTCTAATGCTGCCTCAGACTTCCTTGCCTTGCTAGACCTGACACCCACTTAGTTGTGCTTGGTGCGGGGAGACTGGTTCAACTGAGGCTGGCTCTGGTGGAGGCCCTTTGGAGTATACTGTCAATGAGCCTGCAGTGACCTCACTGAAAGTCAGGTCTGGGAAGGCCCCCAGGGTTTCTTTTTGAATATAGCACTGGGATCCAATGGTCCACTCAGATTCAGCTTTCCAGTTCTATTCAAGCTTTGAATCTATTGAGGAATTGCTAATGAAGTGAGCTGACAGATGTTAACTTACACCAATCACGGAATTAGAATTGAAAATGGTCCAATTAGACTTAAAAGGTAGAGATCCTGAATATACATAAGGCAGAGTAGGGTCTAGCTTGATTAATTGAGGAGAGCGCTTCAGAAGAGATTCAGCAGGTGACTTCAGAGAAAATATGTTGAATGGATGACTGCAGACCCTTCACAGACAGATTCATCAGGACTTTGAGGTGTCTGTAGGACTGTGCATACTTGCAGACC